>VZTU01021320.1:47162-62183 GCA_013400835.1 Zapornia atra | reverse complement strand
CCTCCCCTCTGCTTTCGCCTCCGGCCGGTCCCCGCTCGCCGCCCCGGCCATCCCGCGCGTCCCGGGCCGGTGCGGGGTCCCCGGGCCGGGCTGGCCTTTGGCTGCCCGGAGCCCCCCCCCGGTCCGGTGGGGAAGGGATGAGCGGGGCAAGCAGATTTGCTTCCAGAGCAGCGAGAGGCTCCTGCTCAGCTCCCGGGAGCCGCAGTTCCCATCCGAGTTTCCCACTCTTCCCCCCCGCGCACGAAGCAAAGTACCCCAAAACCAGACGGGAGGCAGGCACCCCCCGTTCCTCTGCCCGCAGAAGTGGAATAAACTCCTTTTTTCAAGGCTCCCCCGGCCGAGGCCGTGGCTCCTCGCTCTCCTGTGCCCTGTAAACCCCCCCAGGGCAGAGTTTGCCAGCCTGAGGGGGGGTTTGCTTTACATGAGGAGTGGTTTATTTTTATGACCTAGAAGCTGCGCTGGGAATTCCACCCTCAAAGCCCTGCCTGAGCAACAAAGGCTTGGTTATTTTAATTTACCAAGGGGTTAAGGCCTTTGAAGCTAAATATAACGTGGCTTCCTCTCCTGTAACGTGTTCCCTACTGTGTTCTTGGGCAGCTTCTTGGGGGATATGAAGCTGCTGGTCCTGTGGGCAGCCCTGGACACGTGGTGGGTTTCCATTCAATTGGGTGTGAGTAGATGCTCCACAGCAGGACAGGCAAACTTTCATGGTGTTAAAGAAACATCCCAAAGAAGAGGGGCTTTGCTTCTTAGAGGCTCTGAGCAGCCACAGCTCCTGCCAGCTTCCCAAGGCACGGGCTTTGGGAAGCACTGCAGGCAGAGCCCACCCTTGTTCTAAGGCCAAGACGTGGGTTCAGACCGGCTGTGGGCATCTGGCTTGTGCCTTTTGGCTCCAAGCCCCAAGCTCACAGATACTGGCATCCCCAGAGCCCAGCAGAAGGGCTCACCCCTGGCTGCTCAGGACCTTGGCAGAGTTGGTGCACGCAGGTCTGAGACCCAGGAAAGATTCCACCTTTCCAACCTAAATAGGTGTATTTGAAGCATCTCACCAAGCAGCATGTACCACGCTACTGAGGCGCTTCAGCTCCTCTTTTGCATCCCAACTGTTCTTCCTGCTGCTCAGCTGTAGTTCAGGGAACTTCACAGTCACCCAGCATGAGCCAGGTAACGTTGTTTGGAGGGGACCTGGTTATCCCCCTGCAGAGAGCTGCTTGGCTTAGGGGCAACTTTTGCAGGAAGCCTATTGCAGCATCACAGCAGAAATTATATGGAAGCTGCATTCAATTTTCTGATGCAAAGCCCACAGCTTTTGTGTGGGAGTAGAAAGAATGGTTTTATTTAATGACCTGCTGAGTTTTCCATTTGTTTTATTGAACGAGAATCGGGATGATGGAGAAGCTCTGCTCAGCAAAAAACCCTTTGCCTGTGCTCAGGGGCAGAAACTGGTGTCTGTCCTGACCCAAAATACTGCAAACTGTTGTGTCCAGAGGGCCAAACCCCACTGGAGCACAAGGGTCTGTGTTTGCAGAGGTGTTGGCCAGGCCATTTAGTGGGGTTCTGACAGTAGAAGTCATGCTGTAGCATTTGGGGTGGGGGACAGGGATGGGTTCACCCCATTAGCCAGCTCTACCAGAGGCCCCAAGGGGTTGAGCCGAACCTTCTGCTTACAGAGTTGGGGGTCTGGTTTGCATGGAAAAACCCCACTTTGCTGCCAAAATGAAATCGTTCTGAGCATCCTTCACATGGTGAGAGGGGTCCAGAAAGCCAGCACGAGTCTGGAGGTGCTTTGACAGATGTCTGGGGGTTCCCCATCCCTCATTTTTCATCTCATCCATGGTTCTGGCACGCTGCCCTCAGGGAGCCTGGTTTCAGGTACACAACTGGTAAACTGAGGCACCACACGATGGGTCGTTTCGGTTGGGTGCCCATCAGGTCTTCATTTTGTGTTGGTTAAAACCAGATTCAGTCCTTTCTCCTTGAACTAAAAGTACAGGTGCCTTTGTCAGGCTGATGCAAACCATCGCTCAGCCAAGGCGCCCAGCATGGGATGAGCTCTCGTGGGGAGGGGGCAGAGGGGGAACCTTACTTTTGGGGGAGGCTGGGCTCAGCAGCTGCATTGCCTGGCTCAGACCTGATGCTCAAGGGTTTGTCCCAGCAGGATCTGCTCATCTCAGCTGAGCCAGTGGTTGCCTCTCAGCCAGGAAAGGCCACTTCCCCAGAGCCATGCTCACTTTTGGGCACCGCAGCCTGGACCTCATGAATCCTTGAAAGGCTGTTTAACAGGGAAGAGCCTTGCTAAGCTGGTGAGTCTAAAATCAGCCTTGCCAGCAGTGTTGCAGCTGGCAGGGAGATGTTAGACCAGCTCCTCTCTGTTTCCTTTGGTACAGAGCTGCAAGTT
Organism: Zapornia atra; assembly: GCA_013400835.1. Taxonomy (NCBI): domain Eukaryota; kingdom Metazoa; phylum Chordata; class Aves; order Gruiformes; family Rallidae; genus Zapornia; species Zapornia atra. The sequence continues at coordinate 59,785 of VZTU01021320.1, read as the reverse complement.
ACAGCATCTCTTCTTCCACCATAGCTTTTTCCCCCCTTCTACTGCCACTGGTTTCACTGCCCTGCTCTCTGCACCCACGTGGATTTTGCATGTGTCTGGGTATGGTGTTCAGTGGATTTCTTGAGCCCCTTTAATTGCAGAGGGATGTGCCAGGGAATTTGTCTCCTGGGAAATCTGGGATGTGCATCCTTGCCTTCCCCTGCTCTCTGCAGAGCTGAGTCTCCTGTTATCCCCAAACAAGGGCTCCTCCATCCCATCACGGGTGGCCACGAGCTGCTCATGGAGGATGGAACTCAATTTGGGGCTGTTTCTTTTGGCACGGTGAGGGGGAATGGCTGGTGCTTTTCAGTGGGTTCTGTGGTACAGCTCTCTGTTTGAAATACACATGGGAAACGTTTGTGCTTCACTCATGACCTGTTATTGTTCCCACAACCCAGCTTGAGATGAGGCTTCACCCATCAGCAGCTGCTCTGCAGCCTGTGTCCCACCTGTGCTCACCAACAGTACCTCATTTAGAAGAGCTAAGAGACTTCTTTCTCTTTTTTTTTTTTAAGCATTTCTCAATCATTTCCAGCAGGGAAATGGGAAAGGAAAGAAAAAAAAATAAGGAAGAGAACCTTTCCTATTGTCTTTTCCTGCACCTGGTGGTCTCCAGAGCAGAAGGCTGGGAGAGCAGGACCCAGCAAACAAACCCTCCCTTTCTCCTGCTGTAGAGGAGGTGGCTGATGGATTGTGCCTGGCGATTGCAGGAGGCAAAGATCAGCAAGTGGCTCAGCCCTCTGTAGCAGGAAACCCCCATTTCCTACAGTCCAGCCCCTTGTCTGGTGCCTCCTCCAGCTGCACAGCAGCAAACTGCAGCGCCTGGAGCTGGTGCCTCCCTCCTGGCCACGGTGGCTTTGGCCATCACACCTAAATTCAAAGCACGTTGTGAGGCAGATCCCTGCCACAGCACCCAGCCAGCAGCGCTGCCAGGAGCACCCCCAGCCTGTGGGATGCTGAGAGATCAGCGTGTGCTGTGAACCTCGTGCTGCTCCCTCTCCCAGCCCCTGGGTGCCTGTGCTGGCTGTACCGTGGTTGTGCTGTGGTTTGAAGCTCAGGCAGAGCTCTCAACTCGCTGCCACTGTGGCATTGCAAGACTTGCTTGGCCTCCTGCATCCCATGCATTGCAGACACTGCTTCATTAGACCAAAGCTGGTCCGTGCTTGCCCTGGGGAGCTGTGTGTCACTGGGCTTGGTGAGCGTGGATGCCCTGGCTCTGCCCATGGGCACAGCTCACATCCCCATCGCCGAGCTGAGGCCAGGATTAGCTGGGAATTGAGTGTCCCAGAGCAGGATCTCATCCCAGAGGTGCTCAGGCTCCCCTCACTATGCAGATATCCCAGCCCCCTTTCAAGCACTGGCTGCTGCCTTCTCTCCCATCCCAGCGGGGAGGAAACCAGAGAGCCCAAACCTGGGACCCAGCCGCCTGTGTGGGGGCTGCTGCCACCTGCTCTCTTCCTGCCTCAGCTCTCTGTGGCAGAGAGAGAGCTCCATCCTTTCATGGGAAACAGACAGAGGATTCCAGTGGGCTGTAATTAAGCCCAGAAGCGTTTCTGTGGGAGCTTTTTGATGGGATTGCACGGTGTGGGAGCAGAGGGTGCTGAGCGGAAGGGGTGGGGGGAGATGCTCTGTGGAGCACAGATGGGGCTTGGGGGCTGCTCGCCTTTCAAGTCCCATCTGAGCGAGATCTGATGAGAAATCAAAGCTCTGGCTCTTGTGGGGTCAGCAGGATTTCAAGACATTTTAAAAAAAAACAACCCCATGCTTGTTTAGTGCCAGACTCTGACTTCACATCAGCTCCCAGCAGAGGCAGCTGCAGTGGGTCTGGTATTTCCGTGCCACCCCCACCCCACTCCCTGGGGTGGTGGGGACCCTCCTGGAGCTCTGCATGATGCCCTCCTCTGCGTTCCCCCGTGGTGTTGGACTTTGCAGCAAGGCATGGTGGCCCAGGCAGCTGCACGTGTGCTGGCACCCATGTTTTTGCTCAGAGAGGGGGTTTGGTCACTGTGGGGGCTCAGCGTGCTCCTGCACAGCCCCAGCGCTTCTCCCAGCCCCAAGGACGAGCCAGTCACTTGCTCTCCCACAGAGCAATGACAGATGCCAACTGTTGTTGTTTTTCAAGCTCTTTTTTAGCTCTGTCCTTCCCTAAATCCCCTTCCAGCCTCCCATGTGTTTCTCTGGAGATGAAAGCACGGGGCCTCCTTTTCTCCCAGCCGCCTGGGTTCTGCCTGGGGTAGGTTTGTGCTGCTGGAGAAGGGTTTCGTGACTGCAGCGGTGTCTGCTGCACTGAGCTGTTCTGAGGGGCTGCAGCTCTTCCTGGGGGGGATGCTCTCCAATTCAGGCCACAAGATGATGCCTTGGCGTTGGTTTCTGCCCACTTTGCAAACTCCAGAGGGGACAGAGTAAGCCCAGGCTCTCTCTGCTCTCACAGCACATCTTCTTCACCTCTTTTTCCTCCTCCACCCTAAAATCTGACTTTCCCTCCCCTGCCAAGGGTGCTCCTGCGGTCTGGGGCTGATTTACACCAGTAAACCCTGCACGATGCCTCCCATCACATTCCAGGACCTGCCACTCAACATCTACATGGTCATTTTTGGCACCGGCATCTTCGTCTTCGTGCTCAGCCTCATCTTCTGCTGCTACTTCATCAGGTGAGCCAGGGGGCCGTGGCGGTGGGCTGGCACTCCTGGGACACCCCTGGGACACCTCCCTGCCCTTCCCCAGCACCCTGTTGTTTTGTCCAAGAACACGGGAGCTGCTCACCCTAAGGATCTGCCCCAGGAGGCAGTGCCAGCTGCCTGCCATGCTTGAGCCCAGCACAATCAGGGTCCCCACAGTCCCCTGTGGCTGGAGCAGGGCAGGAAACACAGGAAGGGGCTCTTGTTTTCCAGGGCAGAGCACAGAGGGCTGCATTGTGTCGAGCAGGGAAGGAGCAGTGCTGCACGGGGAGAGGATGTGCCTTTACATTACGCTCCCAGTTCAGGGAGGGTTATTTTTAAACCCAGAGCCAAGGCAGCAGCTGGTGTTCCTGCAGAGCCTGGGAGGGGGGGCTCAGCCCCTCCCCAAGGGATGCCCTGGCTCTGATGATGTCCCATTGCATCTCTGGGCCATTTCTGGGACTGCATAAGTATGTCGCAGTGCCGCAGCTGGAGGAGAAGCCAGCAGCACCCTGCACCCATGGCTTGTGCCTGGTCTCTCTGCTGGGCAGTTTTCCTTGGTGTCCTGGCCCCAGCCAAGGTCACAGCAGGGCTGGGAGCTGCCGATGGGCAAGTGCTGGAAGCAGAGCGCTTCCTGAGCCACGAACAACTTCCTAAGGCAAACAACCAGGGCTGCCCAGCTCTTATCACTCCCTGCTGCTGATTCCTGCTGGCTGTGGTACTGCTCAGCCAGGGGCATCGCCTCAGGCTGGTCCTAGAGCTGCTTATCCCTAAATCCAGGTCGGAAGGGTGCGTTCCCCTGAGTATTTTGGGCTGTATTTTTGGTGTGACCCCTGAGGATGCTGTAGAACTGACCGTGCCTTCTTCTCCTCCTCTCCAGCAAACTGCGGCACCAGGTGCAGAGCCAGCGGTTCGGGTACAAGGAGGTAAAGTCCATGGCTGTTCCTTGCACCTACCTGCAGTGATCTGGGGCTGAGGAGGAGGTGGGCGCAGGCGGGTGGGCACCAGCACTGCTCACCTAAGCTTGGAATACCTGGAAGGAGCATGGTGGGACAGGTTGCTTGCTGTGTCCAGGCTCGGTTTGGCTCCCCGTGGCAAAATCCCTCCTGGTGTTAATCCTCTGCCTCCTTTTCTCCCTCAGGTGGTTCTGAAGGGTGATGCACGGCGGCTGAACGTGCACGGGGTGAGTGGTACCACCTCTGGGTCGGGTCTGAGACGATGCTCTGGGGTGCATCCCACCTGCTCTGTGGGGTTAAGGAGGCTCACATGCAGAGCCAGGCTGGGATGGGGACATGCTGGCACCCCATGGCTGGGAATCAGGAGGAAAACACCCTCTCCGGGGTGGGTGGTTTGGGAGCTGGGCTGGAATCCCAGCTGGCAACACCTGGGAAGAGGCATGGCAGCAGCAGGATTTCCCTGGCATTCCTGGTGGGAGTGGGGCATCGCACTGGGTGCCACGTGTCCGCACCCTCCCTGACCCTCCACTCGCCTCCTGCAGCAGACCTGTGCCGTGTGCCTGGAGGATTTTAAGGTGAAGGAGGAGCTGGGGGTGCTGCCGTGCCAGCACGCCTTCCACAGAAAGTGAGTACGGGCGGAGGGGGGCGGGAGAGGGGGATTTTCCCAGCGGGGATCAGCATGGACCACCTGGAGTGTTGTGTCCAGTGCTGGGCTCCCTGGTATAAAAGGGACAGGGCTCTCCTGGAGAGAGTCCAGAGAAGAGCTGCAAAGATGATGAAGGGCCTGGAGCATCTCCCCTGTGAGGAAAGGTTGGGTGAGCTGGGGCTGTTCAGCCTGGAGAAGACTAAGGGGGGGCCTTATTAATGTCTATCAATATCTGAAGGATGGGATGCAGGGGGAATGGCCAGCCCCTTCTCAGTGTCTGTGGGGACAGGACAAGGGGTGATGGGCTCAAGTTGGAGCACAGGGAGTTCCACACCAACATGGGGAAGAACTTTTCCCCAGTGAGGGTGAGGGAGCCCTGGGCCAGGCTGCCCAGGGGGTGTGGAGTCTCCTTCTCTGGAGAGATTCCAGCCCCGTCTGGACACCGCCCTGTGTGCCCTGTCCTAGGGACCCTGCTTTGGCAGGGGGTTGGACCCCATGGGCTCTGGAGGCCCCTTCCAGTCCCTGTGATCCTATGATGACCCCATCCCTCTGTCCCGCAGGTGCCTGGTGAAGTGGCTGGAGGTGCGCTGCGTGTGCCCCATGTGCAACAAGCCCATGGCGGGGCCGGCACAGCCCCGCGCCGCCATCGGCACCCTCCTGGATGAGCTGGTGTGAGCATTCCCCCTCCTCACCGGCCGGACCCCCCGCTGGGGCTCCCGCAGGACCGCGGCTCCCCGGAGCAGCCAGCGTGCAGCATCGCCCGGCCCCGTGTGTCCCGGGCCCCGGCCGCTCATCCCGAGGGATTGGGAGTTGCCGAGCTGGGGGGTTGGACTCGCACGTTGTTGCTTTGTTTTGGGGGGTGTGGGGGTTTTAACGTCCCCGCCACCGTCGAGGGGGGTCACCCGTGGACGGCTGAGCCCCACGGGGCAGGTGTGGGGGCTGTATCCCCCCCGCCACCCCCTCCCCGTGCCCTGTAGTGGTATTTTTGTACCGGCCGCAGCTTTGTGGGACGTGGGCGTTAAACGGGCCCGGATCCGGCCGGGCGGAGCTGCGGGGGCGGGACGGGGAACCGGGGTAACCGGCCCGCAGCGTCCCGCCCGGCTGCCCCATCCCCGCACGGCTCCGATGGAGCCTTATCCTTGGACACACGTTAAGAGCTGACGCCACCGATGGCGCCGCGGACCCCGCCGGCGCTCAGAAGGGGATTGTGCCACGTCGTAACGCAGGGTGCACACGTCACGCAGCCGCGTGCCGCTCCCATTCATCATTTGCAATGAACCGGAAGGATCGGATCAGTCTTCCCGCGCCTGGGGGTAGCGCCGCGCCTCTTACCCTTAGTTCAGGGCGAGGCGACACTCCTCTTCTCCGCTCTCCCTCTCTTATTGGTGTGTACCTTCCGCACCAACCGGACCCGCGGTCGCAGCCTCCTTCCGCCTTTTCCCGGGCCCCACGGTCGCCCCTTTCCCTCATTCCGGTGTCTTATTACCCATGCTAATTTATTCACAACTCGCCACGCCCCCTCACCGACGCATTTACGGCAAGGCTGGGACTTTACGACAGCAGCGCGGTTTGCGGCGTGTGTTGTGGGGTGTAGTAGCCGCAGCTCTGAGGGGCCGGGGGGTCTTCCCTTCTCCCCGGTCGCCGCTGCCTGCGGGCAGGACAAGGACGAGCATTTAAAGGGGTGCTGAAAGGGGCTTTACAGCCGGGGAAGCCACACCGCGGGGCGGGAAGCCGCCCCGGCCCGCGGGTCGGGCCATGGAGCTCAGCGGCCTGGTGCAAGCCCTGAGGCAGGAGGGGCCGGGGGCCGGGGCGCAGCCGGAGCGGCAGCCCCCCGCTGTCCCGCCGGCCGAGCGGGTCCTGCTCCAGATCGGGCTGCTCATCTCCGAGGGGGCAAGCGGTGCCCCGAAGGCCGGCATGGTCAGAGACCTGGGTGCGCTGGTTGAGGCTGCGGAGTGCTGCTGGCTTTTCGGGGGCCTGAGCCCTGCGGCGCTGGGTACGTTGGTGGCTGCGCTGAGCAGCTACGCGGCGCCCCCGGCGCAGGAGCCGGATGCCCCGGCTCTCCCCAGTAAGGACAGTGCATACGCTGCCGCAGCCGAGAGAGCAGTGGATGTCGGCTCCGTGTTCCTGCACCTCCTTGGGAAGCTGGAAGCTGCCAAGAGCCAGGAGTCCCTGGGTGTCCCCGTGGTGGGCCCGCTCCTGTGCCGTGTGATGGGGCCCATCTATGTCTTTGCTGCAACACACGTCGTGGCCAGGCCCTGGACAAACGCCAGGTCTCAGTCGGTGGCAGAGGAGCTGCTGGCGTTGCTGGTTCAGGCCCAAGGCTGCACATCGGTGGCTGAATTCCTGCGGGGGAAGGAGGAAGATGAGGAAGGAAGATTTGCAGCAGTGATGGGGCTCCTGAAACAGGAGTTAACCAAGTGAGTAAGGAAGGGGAGGGCAGCGGTGGTAGGGGTGCTGTGCTTGCCCAGTCTTGGTGTAGGGAATACTGGAAACTTTGGGAACGGGTGAGCACAGGCATTACAAAACTCAGTGGTAAATACAGGGATGAGAGAATCGTAGAATGGTCTGGGTTGGAAGGGACCCCAAGGATCATAGAGCTCCAACCCCCCTGCCACAGGCAGGGCCACCAACCTCCAGGCCTGGAGCTACACAAGGTTGCCCCATCCAACCTGGCCTTGAACACCCCCAGGGACGGGAGCTTCACTAATGCCCTAGTAAATGGAAGAGGGTGGGGAGTCAGTTGGGGCTTATTGTCAGCTGAGAGGCCCAGATGAAATAGGAAAGAGCATTTCTTAGCTCCTCTGTTCACTGAGCTCACGTTTGTATCTCCAGAGACACTTGGAAGCGTAACCCTGCCACAAAGTTTGTGTTCTCCTGGACACTGCCTCACATCACCCGGCCCTGGCTTAGCAGTTACCTGGAACGTGTCCTCCCACCATCGCTGCTCATCTCAGATGACTACCAGGAGGAAAACAAAGTCCTGGGTGTGCGCTGCCTGCATCACATCGTCCTCAATGTGGTGAGGGATTTGAGAAATTAGGTCCCCTGCTGCTGGGTGGTGTTTGAAGGAAGTGGGGGTTGGACACCTGTTAGGATTCCTAACTTGTGGTTCTGCTTTTAACCCAGCTGTTCTGCTCCCATCTTCCATGTGCAGAAAAGATGTTTAATTCTTGCCTGTATTAACACTAAGCAGAGAATTGCTTTGCCACCTTTTGAACTCTGCCAGTTCACATGTGGGCCTGGCAGCAGTTTGCAGGGCAGGGTATTGAAGTGATGCCAGTGGGACTGTGAAAGAGCAGCTGGCAGTGGGTTACTGCCATGCATGCTGGGGCTTAACCTGTGCTTATTATGCCACCTGCTCCTACTTTCTTGTAAGCAGCACTCCTCTCGTGCAGCACATGCCAGGCTTTGTGAAGGTTCTTCTCCTTTATTAGGTTAAGTGGGTGCTGAGTGTGAATAACGTGTGGTTCTCTGCTGTTGCAGCCAGCTGCTGACCTGTGCCAGTTCAACAGGGCTCAGGTTGTGTACCATGCCCTTTACAACCACCTCTATTCACGTGAGGCCCCTCTCATCCAGGTAGGACAGGAGGATTTTTTGTTTTAATCTGTCTTGTGGTATTGTGTATCAGCCCCAGGTTAAGGCAGGAGGAGGCAGAACCTGTTTCCTTGCAGACTGTCAGGCTGTTCCTAGCTGATGCTTGTAGCCAAGAGACGAAGTAGCTCAGTAGATTTCAGGAGAAGAGGGAAGTGGAGGGGAGACCTCTTTGCCTCCTGTCCCCTTCCAGCCTCACTGAAGAGGGCTGGTCACAGGGGGGATGGGTATCAGGAATGTCAGCTCTGCCAGGGGGCTGCAGCAGCTGGGGCTGGTCAAGGGGTTGGAAGTTCCTGATGTTTGGAGAGAACATCCCAAAAAAAAAAGACGACTTCCTGGGTTTGCTGTCTCACACCCAACCAGGCAGTGCTGCTGTGCCTGCTGGACTTGCTGCCCATCCTGGAGAGAGCCCAGCAGCAGCAGAAACAGGCCAGACCAGCAGCCCACTGGGACGAGGTGCTGCAGCTGGTGCTGACACACATGGAGGCAGAGCACCGCCTTGCGCTGCGGCGGGTGTACGCCAGGACCCTGCCTGCCTTCGTACAGAGGTGAGACCACCAACTGCGGCCCTGCAGGGACTGGTGTTGGCCTTGGTGTGGGTCTCCCTCCTCAGTGTGCTTGTCTTTGTGTTGGCAGGCTTGGCATCCGGATAGCGAGGCACCTGAAGAGGCTGGAGCGAGTTATCCTGGGATACCTGGAAGTCTGTGATGGCCCTGAGGAGGAATCCCGGCTGGGAATACTGGAGACACTGCAGTGTGTCATAGAGCACGCTTGGCCCAGGTACCTGTCTGGGGGGTGGAAGACTCTAGAAAGCTTATTCAGAATGCTGGTGGTCTTTCAGAGCCAAAGTTACTGTTGCTTGAGGAGAAGGCCCTGAGAGTCTTGAGGAATCACTGGCTTTGCTGAAAAAACTGGCCCTGAAATTAAGCTGGCTCCTCATTTTGATCTGGTGTTCTGCCTGTTCTAGAACTTCTCCAGCCTCATCACTGAAGCAGTTGCTCATCCCAGGCCAGCTACGTTCCCGCTCCACATGTAAAGGGCAACTCCCAGCTCTTGCCTGAACTGCTAAGGGAGGCAGTGCTTTCCTCTGGCTTGCAAAGAGGATTTAGGGTAAGGCCCAGTTGCTGTTTCCTGTTGCAGGATGCCATGCAGACTCCCCACGCTCCTCAAAGCCCTTCTGAAGATGATCTGGGACGTCCACACTGACCAAGGTTCCACGCCAGAGCCAGTAAAAGCTGCCTTGCTCCAAGGGGCTACAGACTGCCTCATCCTGCTGGATCGCTGCTCTGAAGGGCAAGTAAAGGTGAGCTGGGGACCAGCACCACATCATCTCGGATCTCATCCCCTTTAGAAGGAAGGGACAGCCTGGTGTGTGCCAGAGCCCACTGGCTTCCTCAGCCCAACAGCATTTTGGAAGCATCAGTTTCCATGCACTTCAACAGCAGTACCTGATTGAGAAGGGACTTGGTGCCAGCGGACAGGTGCCTGTACAGGCTTTGTAGGATCCTCTTCTGACAGACAGCTGGGGAGGGGGTTGGTAACACCATAAACCTGACCATGCACTGGAAAACTGATGGGTGTTTTATGTTTCAGGTGCTGCTGGAAGGTGTGTACAGCAGCTGTGAGGAGAACCGCGTCCGGGAATGCATCAGGAGAGTGCGAGAGAACACGTGAAGCTGATCAATGCTCACCCTGCTTTTTGTACAGTAAAGGCTTTTATTTATTTAAACTTACTGTCTTTCTTATATTCCCCCCCCCGCAGCCCCAAAGACAACACACACATGTGCTCGCCTGGCTGCCTGCTGGCTTCTCCAGCTGTACAGCACAGCAGCAGTGCTGCTCCAACCACCTTCCTTCCCAGAGCACGGTCTGAGCTGAGTCTTGTGTGCTTGCAGACAAGGCAGGAAGTCTTCCTCCTTCGAACTACAGCTCCTTTGTGCAGGGTCAGGACAGAAACCCTTCTTTTCTTGAAGAAAACTGTTAATTAGAATACTGAAAAAGCAGTCATTTTTGAGGGTCCTGCAGAGGGTGGCGAAAGCTGGAGGGAGTTCTTGGCGCAGATGTGGAGCCATTCAGTACAAAACGGGGGTCAAGGAGTCAGGTTGCTTTTGTTTTGGTGGTTGGCTCTGTCTCTTCTTCGTACTCTATGTTAACATAGGGACGTTTGCTTCTGGCTGGTCCTTTCAGGGGAGTTTTCCCTTTAGATCTGGAGTGAGAGGCTTTTTTCTCTACTTCCTCCTCCTCTTCCAGCTCCTCTTCACTTGTCTCCAACTTATCCATGTCCTGAGAAAGGAAAGAGAGTGTCATCAAAGCAGTGTTCAATTCCTTAAAGTGTACCTAAACCTTCTCCATCTATAAAATCCTCTTTCATGTCCCATTCTGTGTTCCAATTCCTGGCCCCCAGCTGCCTGGCCAGAGGCATGAGGCTATAGTGGACCCAGCACAGTATGACTGTATCATTCTGTTCCACAAATCACATTGTGCTGGCTCTTGCCCCACCACCAGAGACACCAGGAGGGTGGAGGTTACTTCCAAGCACCTACCTCAAAGTCGCTGAGGTCACTGTCATCTGCTTCCACAAACTCTCTTCTATCTGTGTCCTGTAAGAAGCAGAAGTCAGGAGCTGGTATGTGCACACGATACAGACTTGCAATGGAAGAGCCATCAAGGCCACATTCACGCTGTCCCTGAGCTCATCTGTCCTAATCTCCTCTCCTCACACTGATATTCACACTGCAATCCCTGCATGTAGGGGAATTGGAGGTGCTGCACTGGGTCAGGGAAGGGGCTGTGCCTGAAAACATTACCTCCTCCTCCTCATCTTCCTTCTCTGCGTCGGACTCGCTCTCGCTTTCGGCCTCTTGCTGCTGCAGAGCTTTGTCAAAGGCATGAATGGGGAAGTTGTAGATATCTCCATACTGAAAAGGAAAACAGGGATCTTCTGTCAGCCATGGGAGGAAGACAGCCTGTTGATGGCATGGCCTGCACGGATGGAGTACCGAACCAGGGTGACCTCCTCTCCTGTACAGAGAATGAGGGGCTTTGCATTTTGGGGAAGCACGTGCTCCACCCTGTTGTAAAGCTGCTCAGGAAGGGTGGTGAGCAGTCATCCCCTACCCCTCCTACATGGGTGATGCTTCTCTTCCATACCACAGCCTGTGTCCCTCCTGGGAGAACCAGTGGGAGCCCTTCCACTGCTGTGCTGGGTCAGCAGTGATCCCTACCGTATCCTGCTTCAGTCTTTCCAGCAACTCCTTCTCGATGGCATTGTCCAGCTGAGCAGCGATCAGGGCTTTCTCCTGGTGGAGCAAAGAGGAACTAACATCAGTTGTCTGCAAGACTTGTGGCACAGAAGCAACAGACAGGAGATGACAATACCTCTCTCCTGTTCTCTCGCCGTTCAATCTTCCTGCGTAAGGGAACGAGCTTCCTCCTACAAGGAACAAGAGCTGGTTAGTGAATCCATCAGCCTCACGTGCAGCAGAAGAGTAACCCCCCCCCAACTCAGGGCTGCAACCAGTAGTTATGCTGTTAGAAAGGTGGCTGCAATTTGTTTTAAGCACATCTAGACTTGGCTGTGGCTGCCGTTAACTCCCTTTCAGCCCAGCTCCTTACAAGCCTGGCAAACCCTGAGCAAAACAGCTCCTTGTGTAGGGCTCCACCTACTCCCTGAGCAGGCAGCAGCTTTCCCAGGATCACCAGGTTGGAAAAGACCTTTAAGATCATCAAGTCCAACCAATGCCATCCTAAGCTAAACCATATCCCTGAGCACCTCATCTACCCCTTTTTTTTAAACGCATCCAGGGATGGTGACTCAGGCCCCTCCCTGGGAAGGGAGTCACCAAGCCCAGCCAAGGTGGTGCTGGCTCTTCAGTCGTGTCACTCACTGTCGCTTGAGCGTCAGCTTCCGGATGCGGATGAGGTACTGTGTGATCTTGGTGAACCTCTGCTTGCACTTGTGTCTGATGAACCGTGGCCAGTAGATGAGGTTCTCATCTATCTCCTCCAGCGCTTTCTCATAGTTCCTGCTTAGCAGGACCTGGGTTTTGGAGGTGGGGGGAAACAAGGGGAAAGGGTTGAGCTTCGGACCAGCAATGACATGGGGAACACTTCTGCTCCCAGGAGCAGTCCCCATGCTCCTTAGCAGGCTGCCTCCTTAACCTGCTTCTTAGCAGGCTGCCTCTTTAACATGCTCCTTAGCAGGCTGCCTCCTTAACATGCTCCTTAGCAGGCTGCCTCCTTAACTCACCCGCTCCCAGAGTCGTCTGGGAAAGGCTGCCCGCTCTATTGTCTTCATGTACAGGTAACACCGGCCTGGGGGGGCAGAGGAATGTGAGCAGAGGAGAGGGAGGGACTGAGTGTGTCCCCTGTGGGTAGTGGAGGGGGGATGCCCTCAGATGGACAGTGCTCCTGTCCCAGCCTCACCCTTCTCCTCCCGGATGGTGGCATACTGGCTGTTGGCCAGCGGGCAGGAGGAGCGGTTGCACAGGCCAGTGATGTTGTATTCATTGCGACAGAAGTTCTGGGTCTTTGTCCTGGAGAGAAGAGGTAGGGGGAGAAAAGGGTTGAGAAGGATGGGAGCACCACCCCCCCCACACACCTTGCACCCACCCTGCCCCTTGCACTATCCTCTGCAATTGTCACACGTGGCTGTGGTGGCCCAGGGATGAGGGGAACGTGGCAGGGCCTGAGGGGTGCCTGCTCCCACTCCTCTCCCTGCTGAAGCACCCTGTG
>VZTU01021320.1:33302-46222 GCA_013400835.1 Zapornia atra | reverse complement strand
GGCGGTACGTCAGGATGAGGGGCTGGGCCTGGCTGCTGCGCCGCCGGTAACGGAGCCCTGCTGAGTGTGCAGTGCCGGGGCGGCCTCGCCTGGGTCCTGCTCGAGGCCTGGCTCCCGGCGAGCCCCCGGAGGCGGCCTCTCTGTGCTCTGGCGCTGAGGGGAGGCGGTGACTGCCTCAGTGACCCGCGCCGTTAGCTCCCGAGCCAGCCCTCGGCTTGAAGGCTGTGAGGGAAGCGTTTGCCCTCAGCCTGCGCCCAAGGTGGGCAGCTCCAGGGCCGCCCAGACCCCGTCGTGCCCCAGCTCCCTGGGCCGCAGGGCGAGCCGTACAGGCTAACGGGTGAGATGGCTCTTTGGAATGGCTCTTCCAGGGGTGGGTGACAAAACAGGGGCCGTTTGCTGCGAACACCGGGGCCAAGAGGCTCTGCTAATGTCATCGGCCTTGTGGGTACCTTATTAATTAGAAAGTCCAAGCTGCCAACGCCAGAGGATGGAGCCTGATGGATTGGAATGGCAAAGTGCTGTGGGCTGAGGGGCCTGCCAAGGGCTGAGGGGCCTGCCAAGGGCTGGCTGGCTGGGGGCAGGCCTGGCAGGAGTCAGGGGGCTCTGCTGCCTGCGTGGGGCTTGCAGCAGGGTACCAGAGCAGCCGGCTGCTGGCACGCAGGTGGGATCAGAGTTCATGTTTAGCTGGGACGTGTGGAGGTGGGAATGGATCCCCAAATAGAACAGGGGTTTTTTTTTTCCTTCCATCACAGCAAACACAGGGTTGGGGTTTTTTTTTCCCTTTTATTCTTGGCGAAGCTGGGGAAACAGGTGGAAGATAAAAATAACTGGGGGTTTGAGAACAGGCTTAGCATTAGTCACTTCCAGTCAGCCTAAGAAATATAATTTCATCTTGTATGTGCAAGGCGAGGGGCAAGGGGCCCCACCGTGCATGTGGGCTCGCCTGACAATAGCCATTTACGACCTTTGGTAATGAGTCACAAGGTACCAAATCTTGATGAATTGTTATTATCCTCCTGTTTCCTGGCTGGCAAGCGCATCTGCGCTGTGCTGCCTGGGCTCCAGAGCACTGAATCATCTGTTCTTTTGGGCAAGTGAAACGGTGGCTGTGTGTTACACAACTGCTCCTTCCAAACAGAAAGGGCTTGACAAGAACTGCCCACAGTAGAGCCAGAGAAGTTACAAGTTTGAGGTTTCACTGGGGAAAAAAAAAAATGAGGGGAATTTTCGCTGATATTTAGATCATTTGGCACCTCTATTTCTTCACTCTCCTGTACTTTACAGGCCATCATACACAATAGTTATTGTTTCAGGGCAGCTGTTCTCTTTCTAAACTAGCGGCCAGGAAATTGCAAAAGAGCAGTTAAATCCCCCTGCTGCACTTCTTGGGATGGGTTGGGGTTCCAGACAGCTCCTTAGCCCCTCCTGTCTGCGGGGTGGGGGATTGTTAGTAAAGCTCAGGCTTACAATCACAAGGCATCTAAAAAACCAGCTTTGCTGGCTGAACCTGTGTCTTAACGATTCTAAACCAGCGCCCAGCCTTATTTCCACCTAAATTTATTAGTTCTTCAGATTAATTAGTTTAATGGGTGGTGGAAGGGACGAACAAGCAGCCATAAGTAGCATAGAAATGCTGCAGCACGTAAAGCTATACTGAGACAGCAATGAACTGGGTTTTTTTCACTGTTCACAGGAGCGTGGAGCACGTTGGCAGCACAGAGACACCTTTATTGTCGGGCTGGCAGTGCCACACATGGGGAGTGCCCTGCTGTTAAAGCAAGGTTTCACGATGGGGATTAAAGCAGAACTCTGGAGAGAGAAATCTACCAAAGCTGCTGCTGCTGATTCCATTTTCGTTCTCTGCAGTGCTGTTTTCAAGAACAGTAAGTGCTTTAAAGAGGGGAATAAATGTCGCTGGGCTCATCTGGGAGAGAGGCTGGCATCGTGCCCTGCAGCGTGGGTAGGCTGTACCTGAGACATTGTTATTCTGCAGAACACGGTGATAGGATTCTCCTCAGCTCAGTAACTCTTTATGGATGAGGTGTGGTGAGTTTGGGTAGAAACTTGCCTAGAAGTCAACAGCAACTGAGTGGCTTAGCTGCATGGACCTCTGACTCCTGCTTCTCTACCCCTTGCAGTGGAGTGCATGGCCGAGAGACAGTCCCTGTCCATCCTGTGTCCACAAGTCTTGGGGGGGGGGTGGCTGGGTTATTCTTGAGTACAAATCCATCTGGGTTCCATCAATGTAGCACAGCTTCAAACCAGGACGTGTGTTGGATCTGTACTCTTCCTACTCCACACTTTCTGCCTCCACATCGCTGTCATCGGCGAGAGGGAACTCTCGCAGGGTGTTCTGGGTGGTGTAGCACTTGGTTTGCATGGGGCATTCCTGGCTCAGGATCGCCTGGGGAAAGGAGAGGAGAAATCCTGCTTGTAATACCAATGGTGATTAATTTCAAGAGGAGCATCACCAGTTTAGAGGAAGCCAGAGCAGCCACCAACTTTTGCCAGGAAACACAAGCTGTGTGTTAGGGAAAGGAGCATAGCTCTGAACTCTTCTGTTGTATCATCAGAGTTTTCAGTCCCTCTTTTGAGTGTGAAGACACAATCCCTGGAAAATTCCTTCTAATCCACCCCAAAATCTCTGGATTATCAATCCACTGTGCTTTAAGGGAATAACACATGCTTTAACTCACAATCTTCTCCTCTCTAGCGGGAGGGTTGCGCAGGTACCAACAGAGAGGAGCATAAATGATATTGATAACTCCAACGATGACCATCAGCCAGGGAAAGCCAAGAGCTCGTACGATCGCTCCACCTGTGGAAGGGCCTGCAAATGTAAAAGTTTTTTAAAAAGATTAAGAGGGCAAAGAGCAAAAGGTGCCTTTCCAGCCTGTGAATATATACAGCAGCTGAATTGCAGACTCCATACCGACAGCAAAGCCCATGCAGAAGGCAACGTCGGCTATGGCATAGACGTTGCCGTAGACGGAGGTGTGGCGAAGGTCCACGAGGTAACCCATAATAGGCATCATTGAGGAGTCCACCATTCCTGCCCAAAGCAAGGGGAACCTGATCAGTCATCACCTTCTTCAAGGGCAGCAGAGTTGTTGTGATTGAGCTGCGTTGCACAGCCTGACCGCTGACAGCTTACCTATGGCAAAGCCGAGGCCACCGTTGGGGCCAATCAGCCCATAAATATTTTTGGCTAGAGGTACCTTGGAGAGAGGAGAGAGAGAGAAAACACAAGAGTGAGGCCAGAGAGCTGTGTGAGGCACAAAGGTGTCACACCAACCTGTGAAGCTGACACACATGTGGGCCACTGGACACCTACTGACTGCCAGGGACATAACCCCGCTGCACTGCTGTCACCCACGGTGCCCCTGCTGAAAGGGCTTGAGGGTGTCTTGCACTACTTACACAAAGGAGACTAATGCCCACCATGGCCATGCCGATCAGGGAGCACAGCCACCTGCAACGAGGCCACAGTTAGGAGAGCATAACTCAAGCTGAAACCACCAGGCTGGGCTGGCTTGAGCTGAAATCTCCTCGTGTTCCACTTACCGGCCCATTTTGTTGGCCAGGATCCCAAAGAGATTGGTGCCGATGAGGTAGGAAACACTGGCAGGGAGGAATGCCATCCCTGAGAGAGAGAACACAAACCCCTGTGTCACCAAGCAAATCCAGGGAGGTTGCAAATACACTTCACTAACTGTCTCTCTCATTTGGAGAATACCATGAGCTGGGCAAGGCAAGCTAATATCCCACAGAGGGAGGCACAGAAAGTGCATTTGCTTATTGATGGGGGGGAAAACTGAGGCATGGTGATTCACCTCCAAGATCTGGGTGAATCATCTTGTGCTAAATGCCAAATGTTTTTGTCCCTTCTGCCTCAATGAACTTGTCCTCTCCTGTCATAGTTTCCTCCTCTTCCGTCTTACTGCCCTTGCCTTCTGCTTTTCACTTACTAAACAGAGAGGAATAAAATAACTGCTTAAATAAAAAGCTTAGGGATGATTATGTAGTCAAAGCCAAATATTTGCACTGTCCACTGATGTGCCAGTTGTTTATTTTTAATATACTCTGCTGTTGACTATAAATATAACTGATCAGCTCCATTTCACTAAGACAACTTCCTTATTGATACACACTGTTTAATTTTCTCTCCTCTCTTTAGCAGCTGCAGAACACAAATTAATCCTGCAGATTTAGTCCAAGCTCTCCTGTGTTTTTTTCCCCCAGATTTATGGGAGTGGGCTAGCTGAAGCATGCAAATGAAGAAGCCCCTCGAGTTCATGATGGCTTGTGAGGTGCATGGCCTGCAGTTGAACTGTGTCTAACTCCAGACTGCTCTCAAATCTCAGGTACCTGAAAATCTAGTGAATATATTTGGGATTTTCACTGGTATCTCCTGACCTCTGCTTCCTGCTAAGTCACCTCAAAGGTTCCCCTTGAGTTTGGTGGTGATGGGAGCAGCCCTGAGCGCTGTTTCTCAGCCTGTGGAGTTACCAGGCAGCTATGCTGTCCCTTCTCCCTACTGCCAGGAGCCTTGGGATGACCCTGCTCTCCCCTTGCCTGTACGTGCTCAATCACTTGCTCTCCAGAAGCGTGGTAGGCTTTTATCAGGATGTATGCTCCTGCCTGACCAGAGGATAACTGGATTAGGAGCTCTCTGAGCCCTTCTGCTCCCCGGCTGCAATTCAATTTGGGATCTGGGTGCAGCCTGGGGCGCCCCTCAGGTCATTCCTCAGCCAATTGGGTTTTCTAAACAATTAGCTTTTATCTTCCTAGCAAACACAGACAGCGTTATCTCCATATCGTGTTTTCTAGGCAGCTGGTAATTAGCACTCACCATCCTGTCCTGCCTGGGACTCTGGAAATGGCCTTGTTTTACTGAGAGCTGCCTCTGCAATACCCATCTGGCTGCCAGGATTTCAGCCCAGCACGATACCATTATCTGCCCTGCAGAAGATGGGATTCGACAGGCTTCCTGTGCACGAAACAGCCTTTCTTCCCCTGTTATTGGTCTTGTGGGGAGTCTGATTCTATACAATTTTTGCAATAATAGAGAAAAGCACATTGTGCAGCTACCACTGAGGACATTTCCAGCTGAAATTGGAGCAACACCCGGCCTGGGATCACTCACTCTGTGAGGGAGAGGTTATGGGTTGTCTTCTTTTTTAGAATGATACAATCCATCTCGCAGTCCAAAGCAGAACCAGTAGCTGAACTCTTATCAAGCAGCTGTTCAGGAGTGAAGGCTGCAAAGCCTGACACCTACCTAGCTGCCATTTCGGGGAGCACATGGTTTGCATCATCCAGATGGGCAGGGTGGGCTCCAGCATGGCCACCCCCATGTTGGAGAAGCAGAGGGCTCCTGATGGTGGGGGGGGAAGGGAAAAATGGTCTGGTTTAGCCACCTTCTGCTGCAGGCACAGCGATTCTCTTTAATCAGGAAGTGCACAAAGAGGAGCTGCCTTTACCTGCAGCCACCAGGATGTAGGGGTCCCGCAGCAGGGTGAACACCGGCGTGCCCCTGGCGCTCTGCGGGATGCAAAGAGGGGTTCTGTCAGCCGAGAACCGCCTGTGAGTTCACACTCACCCTCGTGTCTGTACTCACCTCGGGGGAGATCTTGGAGGGCTGCAGTATGCAGAGCTGCAAAGCTGGGAAGAAAACACCTGTGTTAGCTTAATTCCAGAGGTGGCTTTTCCTTCAGCACGACCACTTTGAGCCCCCTGGGGATGCAGTGACTGTGTTCGAGGACATGGTTCAAGTGGGTGGAGGGAGAGGTGGGTCCCAACCCTGCTCCTTGAAGTGAACAAGTGATACTCAAGAGTGTTTTGTCACCCTGTCAGGCAGTCAGATATGCAAATACTCTCCCGTCAGCCTGCCAGCTGCCTGCTGGGGAGCCCCAGCTAGAGCATGACAGAAATTAGATGTGGAAAAGAATAGGATTAAAAAGGAAGTTTGGTTTGTAAGGGACCTACATTTCATTTTCCAAAGGCTCTTCCACGCTTCATTAAAGATGTCTTGCATTCCATCTAGGCAAAGACTGTAACTGTGACTATAATTTAATTAGCTTAATGCCTCCCACTATAAATGCATGTCTCTGGGTTTGCTGTTACACCGATGGCTGCATCTCTGCTCCTGTGGCCTGCATCTGTGATAACAGCTATCGGAGAAGGAACAAGGAGCACCCTGTCTGCTGGCAAAGTCTGACTCCTCTGCGCCACAGTGAAGAGGCGCCAGACAAGTGTGCCTTTCACAAAGAATTCACAGTTCAAAGAGCTTTACTGAATGTGCTGCTGAAGCCATTAAAGCAATCAAGGGGTTTATTAAGTAATGAGGGACTAATTCTTGCTCTATTGCTATGTCAATCAATCTGCTGGTAGGAAACATATGATTTAGCAATAACAGAATAACCAGTTTGGATGGTATTACCCGTGCTGTATTCATCTGCCTCTTCCTTCCCACAAACCCTATGAGATGTTCTCAGAAAAGTCTCCATATAAAGCTTTTCCTTTGATTATTTTTTCTTTCTTTTGTTTTTTTAGGGTTTGGATTAAGCCATTGGGTTTCTCACCTCCATCCAAGAGAGCGAGGAATGCCAGGACCAGGAAGGGAGATGATTTCCCCACCAGTTCGTACATCACGCTGCCGAAGGGAGCCCCGACTGCAAGGGAAAGGCAGTGTCACACAGCAGCAGTGCTGGGCTTGTGCTGGTGTGGTGTCCTCTGCGTGCCCCAGCTGGAGTTTGGGGAAGGTGTCAGGTCCTGTGGGTGCTGCCCTTGGAGAGTGAGCAGAGGAAAGGAGGAGGACAGGCCAGCCATGCCCAGGGAATGCCGTCAGGGAAGGGGCACGGCCAGGCAGGAGGAAGCCATGGCTGATGGCCAGCAAGGCTCTGGAGATACCCTTCATTTAGACCCAGTTTGGAACAAGGTTTCCTTACTCAGCACACCCAAGGCCAAGCCTCCAAGAGCGATCCCCATCGCGTTGCCCCTCTCGAAGTCGTCTGTGTACACGCTGGCCAGCATGCCCAAGCCTGGGAGCAGAGAGAAGGCAGAAGCATGTGAGACTGGCTGGTGCCATGATGGGGTAGGGGGGGCTTCTCTCTGCAAGCTGCCTGGGCTTTGGGGGAATTTTTCTGCTTGCTGGCTGGGCTGTGTTGGTCCCTTGTCTAAACCAGCCAGGCAGGTGCAGCAAGGAGGAGGAAGAGCTCAAAGCTGAGGAAGGCACCCGGTGTGTCCATGCTGCTGGAACCCAGACTGATATAGAAGGCTATGGCATAGCTAAGACAGTTACCTGCAACTGATGAGAACGAAGACCCAATGCCTTGGAGAGCTCGGGCGATGAACAGCAAGGTGTAGGTGCCTGAGAAAGCAAACACTGCAGAGGAAGGAGAGAGACGACATCAGGCAGAGCTGCTGACTGAGCATTAACACCCTGAGAGGGTAAAGGAAGCTTCAGCTTGCACCAGCTTGGGTGCTGGACAGTGCTGGGTGCTGCTTGTCCTTTCTTGTCACTGATTTGGGTGACCAGTTCCTCTGCTCTTGCCCTCTTGCCCTGCACAGAGCCAGTGGTGCAGGCACAGACCAAAGTATTTTCTCCTGTGCTGCTGTGTTTGGAGGACAGACTGAAGGACAATACTCACTGACTGTGGAGAGGAACATGATGACGAATCCAATGAACATGGGGATGTGATATCCTATCCTGCAAGGGGAAAAAAGAGGCACCATCTCAAGGAGGATTCCTCGTTCCAGGATGAGGTGTGGTCTTGCTGCCCAGCCCTAACACACACGTCTCTGTTCTCCTGAAGATGTGGATGTGGGATTTCAGGGGCAGGTAGGAGCTGCCTGTCCCTCAGGGCTACACCCAGGTCTCTGACCTACCTGTTGGTCAGGAGCCCTACGGAGGGGTTGACCACCAGCTGTACAAGAGCCTTGGAGGCAAAGAGCAGCCCTACACGAACATTCTCCTTGGCAAGGAACTCCTCACCCTCCAGGCAGCCACTCGCTGGTGGGGGGCTGCTGGTGGGGGGCTGCGGGGGGGGGCTGCGCTCTGTCCTGTTCACCAGCTCCGAGGTGCTGGGGGAGCCTGAGGCAGAGACAGTCACCGTGGTGTTGTCAAAATAGGAGAAGACTGAAGAGAAAGGAGGCTTCAAGGCTGGAGGAGCTGGCTCAGTCCAGGCTGGGGCAAGAGACCTGTTGGCACCTTCATATTCTGTTGCATAAAGGAAGGTGGGGACGATGGGTACTGGAAGAAAAGCCAGGGAAGGGATTAGTTAGTGATTGTATTCCGATTGCTGACTTGGCATGGGGCTGAACTGAATGGTGCTGGCCAGACATCAGCAAGCTCCCAGCACTCAGCCCTCCCCACAGCGCAAGGACCTTACCAGCATCACCCAGAGACCAACCCAGGAGCTGAAACCCCAAAGAGCACAGCAAGAGCCGCACAACCTACCCACAACCGTCAGCAGCATGTTGTCCAGCAACAGCGCGACGAACACCACCACCAACACCAGCCTCCGTGACGCCCTGCCTGCTGCCAGCCAGCGCCAGGGCACACGCTGGGCATCCGGTGGCATGGCTGAGAACCTGGAGCTCACAGCTTGGCTCCTGCTGGCTCCTGGTCTTCAGGGCTGAAGGTCTCCTACAGCCTTGAAAGAAAACAATCTGGGTTACAACCTCCCCCAGCTCACATGGCCTTCTCCCTAGGGAAGGCAGCTGCTGAGGTCACTTAGTGTCTGTGTCCTCCAGGAGCTGGAGGCTCTTCCCTGCCAGCTGGGACCACCAGCTTTGCTATCAAAGACCGTGGTTTTATCAAGCTTGCTTTTAACATTGCAGATGGAGTGCACTCTAACCCATTTCCATTCTCCTGAGACATCTTGTACCTGCTCCAAGGCATCATTTAAGTCTCCTTCCAAAGACTCAAAGCACAGATCAAGCCAGTAGCTTATCTGTGGTAATCTCTACATCTTTTATTCCATGTTTGTTCTTTGGAGATTAAATTAGGTCTCCAAGGAGATTCATTTACCTTACATGTCTTTTCATTTGACCTAATTGAAATGTCATGGCAAGATACAGGACTTCAAAGCTGAACATAGGTGATTAAGATCAGAGCTTCAGAGGGATGGAGAGAAGATTGCTTGCTCGGCCACACTGAAAATATCAATCAGAAATTTGCACTCAACCAACTAAACAATTAGCTATTTATGTCCTTACAGCTCATAGACACTTCAGAGACTAAGTGGCAAAATGGATGGAGCTGAGTCCAAGCTATCACTCTTTCCAATACTCCTGTGGTTTCCTGAAATCCCAGCCAATTATATTGATCAATTTTTAATTAAAAAAACAAACCATCCAAGCCCTCTATCATTGAATATGGGTGCCACACAAGTCACTTCACTGAGAAACGGGTGTTTCTCACTGTACCTGCAAGTAACAGCAAAGACCAAATAATAGACTTAATGCAAGAGAAGATATAGACATAAATGCATATATAAATTAGAGGGAATGGGTGAGGAAGCACAGACAGCAAAGACATGGAGACTAGCCCTGATATCTCAAACCACAAACCCTGTCCCCTTCTCGATGCAAACCTGTTGCTTGGAGCAGAGGAAAATGAACTCTTACCCTGGAGCCCATCTCGGTGTGAGGAGCCAGCTCTGCTGTGGGAGGTGGTGTGGTCTGCAGCTGCTGCTCCTGGAGGATTTATGATTGCCTTTTATCAGAAGAGGATATGAGTGTCCCTCTTCCATGGAGATTTAATTGGAACCTCAAACAAGTTCCATTCTGCCCTGCAGCTCCCTCTGCGTCAGAGCAGGATGGTGGGGTGGGCTGAGCAGGACAAGGAGGAGAGAGGCAGGAGTGTTTATCTGCAGCAGAGGCACCTGTTCTCCCAGCTGATGTCCCTCCAAGCACCTTAACTCTTCCCTGGGTCTGAGCACACTGAGCATGCTGCCCTGGGACTGCACAGCGCTCTGCTCTGTACGAGTGGCAGCCGGGGGATTCATCGCTGGAGGCAAGGCTGGCATCACTAACTGGCCCTGGGAAATGCATTTATGAAATAGCTAATAGTCTAGGTCTTGGGTTGCTGTCCAGTGACTGCTGGCTGTTCTGTTGCTTGCTGAAGCTGCAGGTCCTTGGTACAGCCACCCTCATTCCAACCCTGACTCCGTGTGACACATCCCAGGGTAGAACCACGCAGGTTTCACCGCCAAGCCCTGCAGCACCCCCCAGGGAGTTATGGTTAGAACTCCAAAACCTGGGGAGCACAGTTGGATGGAAGAGGGACATCACATCAGTCATTCTTCCCTGCTCCCTCTGCACGTGTTTGTGTGTCACCGTGGGCCCTACGTGCCTGTTTACCGGGTTGAGCCCACGGGTGTTGGCAACAGGTGCTGGTGCGTGGGCTGACGCCTGCTGTGTGGCTGCTGCTGCGTGCACCGGGCACGTGGTGCAGGAGCTGCATCAGCCAGCAAGTGGGGAAGGACTCTCTGCGTGGGTGGGAGAGGCTTCTGCAGGGTACAGAGCTGAAAAGGCAGCAGCTGGGGGTGCTTCTGAAGGATCTGCATGGAGATCTGCATTGCTTTCCAGCCTGGGAAGGACCTGCACGTCCAGCACTCCCCAGTGCAGGTGGTACCAGAGTCGCCGCTGCTCCTGTGAGATGTAGTACAAGGAACTTCCTCCAAAACATCCCTTCTCAGGCAGGTTTTTCTTGTTATGTGCTGAATTAGAAGGAAAATAAACTGAAAGAAAGCTCTTCTTCAATAGAAAAAGGGAAATATGTCACTGGGTTTCAGGCTGTGGGCTGGTCCATAGGATGCTGACAAGGTCTCTGCCTAATCCACAATGTAGCTCAGCTTTCAAGGATTTCCAAGTTTGTAAGTGTGCTGATGAGGCATTCAGAGTGGATGGAAGTGTTTTTAAGGGCAGAATGCACCAATCCAGCCTACGTTTCCTGAGAGGTACAGGGCAATCTCATCTTTTCACGGGGTATCCACAAGTTGTGGTCCCTCTGCATCCGAGTTCTGCCCCTGCCTCTTCCCCACAGAAAGATGCTGATGGTGGAGTGCCTGTTCTCAGCCTTTCCCAACACTGTTACAAGGTCTCCAGGATCAAGGAGGGATTTCTTGGGACTAACAAGGCCAGTTTCTCATAAGCAGAACTGGATGTGAAATGATACCCATGCATGGATGAGTGACTGCAAATCCCATTGCCAAGGTGATCTCTTTTCTTCCATCCTTTCTGTTTTCTTAAACTTTTGACACTTTTCTCTGTGATTTCTTTTTTTTTTTGGCAACCAAAACTGATGCCATCATTCATTCAGGATACAGGGATTTACTGCAGAGAAGGAAAATAAATCCTAAACATGTTCACCTTTCCTCAGTTGGTGTGTAAATCTGCCACTGAGGCCATTTATCTGGCTTCAACATGGCCAAAACCTATTGCCAATAACGTGAGATGAGTACATCCTCCCAGAGAATTCCCTGTGTGTGCATTAGAGCAGAAGTTGAAGCCTTTAAATATGTTTCATGAGTTGAGAAGGGAATGGCTGAGCCTGGAAATGACTTTTCCACGTGCAGAGCAGGCAGGGGATGAGCAGTACAGCACTACCATCTGCTGAGGGAGCTCAGAATTGCTCAGCTCTGCCTTGGCTCTGGAGAGAAAAGAATTCCGCTTCTCCTTCAGCTGAGGAGGGGCATGTGGAGAGGGTGGTTTGGGGGTTTTTGTCATGTTTTGGTTTTGCTCTTGAAGGCTCCAAGGGCAGCACACCATCTCAGTAGGCAGCTGAAGGACACTTGAGTTGTCCCATCACTTTGTTTTTGTGGTGGTGATGGGAAGACTTACTCAGACATGCTTTGGGAATGCTTCCACTTCTCCATCCAATTTTTCCAGGCAGTTCTCTCTGAGTTTTATTATTTGGGGGTTTTTTATAACCATATATAAATTTTTCCCATGAGTTTGATGTTTGTTTTTTTTTCCAATAACCCTATGAAAAAAAGAAAAATAAAAGATGACTACAATTTTCTTCCTGGCCAGACTGAGGTAGTGAATATAGCAAACATTTTTGATGTAATGATGAAGAGTAGAAGAGAATTTATGGGCTGTCTGGAGACCCAGCATAGGATGTGGGTCTGAAAAATTGCTGAGAGTGGACCTCACCCCGGCTCTGTGGGCTGATTGTGGTTCTGGTGTATTCAATCGACAGCAGGGTTGGCACAAGGAGATTGCTCTCTGAACCACAGAGTCACCAAGGTTGGAAAAGACCTTTAAGCTCATCAAGTCCAACCGTTCTGTCCTGTGCTAAACCACAGGCCCCAGCTGGAGTCCTGTGTCCAGAGCTGGGGCCCCCAATACAAGAAAGATGTGGGGCTGTTGGAGAGGGTTCAGAGGAGACCAGGGAGATGCTCAGAGGGCTGGAGCAGCTGCCCTACAAAGAGAGGCTGAGGGAGCTGAGCTTTTTCCTCTTTTTTCTCTTTTTCCTCTTTTTTATCTTTTTTATCTTTTTTCCCTTTCTCTTTTTTTCTCTTTTTTCTTTTTATCTTTTTTCTCTTACTTCTCTTTTTCCTCTTTTTTTTTCTCTTTTTCCTTTTTCTCTTTTTGCTCTTATTTCTTTTTCCTCTTTTTTCTTTCTCTTTTTTCCCTTTCTCTTTTTTCTCTTTTTTCTCTTTTTTCTCTTTTTTCTCTTTTTCCTCTTTTTTCTTTCTCTTTTTTCTCTTTTTTCTCTTTTTCCTTTTTTCTCTTTTTTCTCTTATTTCTCTTTTTTCTCTTTTTTCCTTTTTCCTCTTTTTTCTCTTTTTCCTTTTTCCTCTTTTTCCTCTTTTTTCTCTTTTTTTCTTTTTTCTCTTTTTTCTCTTTCTCTTTTTTCTCTTTTCATTTTTCCCTCTTCCCTTTCCTTTATCTTCTCTTTCATTTCC
>VZTU01021320.1:584-33116 GCA_013400835.1 Zapornia atra | reverse complement strand
TACATCTCGCAGCCGCGCCTCAGTGAGTGCGGGGCGCGGAGCGGCCGGCGGGAGGGTTTCCCGGGGGGCCTCAGAGGGTGGGCCCGGTCCGGGGGCGGCCGCTCGCCGGGCCGCAAGCAGGCCGGGTTGGGCCGCAGGTCCGGAGGGTGAGGCCGGCGGCTTGGGCCGCTCCTTGGGGCAGAGCCGGCCTCCCCAGAGGCCCAGGCGCCGGGCTGGCCCGGGGGTGTGCGGGGGTTTCTGGGCGCCGCTGTCCCGCTGGAGCTGGGCTTTTCATTCCCCCGGGCGCTGCGGTGCTGCGCTCCCGGCTTCGTCCTCTCCGAGCGCCGGAGCGAGTCGCACGCTGAGCCCGGGGGCCTGTGTCCCGCTGGGTAGCACAGGCCGCTCTGGGGGCCTTCAGGAGGAGCCGTGCGTCTGGCAGGAACCGAAAGCGGCCGTGGGTCGCAGGGGATGGTGTGGACTGTGTTCCTGTAAAGCGAGGTTGAGAAATGTGCTGGAAAAGAGGAAATACCATAGCCTTGAAAGAGCCTTTGTAGCAGTGTAGCTGGGGGAGACTCTGAGTTCCTTGAAGGTGTGATTTTTGTGGCCTTTTTCATTGGATCTAAGTAGTCATTTCATGAGCGAGTCAACCTCCCTACCTAAGTAGCTCGAGTGCTCACAGGGTGTAGCCAGGGAGCATCTCTGCAGTGGTGTCTTTGGAAACATCAGTCTGGTTTGAAAGCCAAATCTCTCCTGCTGTGCTTCATCTGGAGTGGAGCCTTCTGTCAAGGTTGGAGCCAAGGTGACTTCATATTCAACTCATGTGTTTCCATGTAGGTTTTGGCTTTAGCTCAAGCTGAAGATGCTTGCAAGCTGGGTCTAGAAAACGATTCTGGTTGCTTTTGGCTTGTCAGAGAGCTGGTTGGCCTTACTGGGAATGGGAGTTTTGAATCCTTGGTGAGCTGCTTTCAAGGGGAACTGATGCTGATTGATGTCAAGGAAATAGCTTCTTGTGGACAAAGCAAGGAGTGTGAGCCCTGTCCCGCTGGCTGAGGAGGAAGTGCTCATGAGACAGTCATGAGATGAAATGCTTTTGCTCAAGATAACATTTTCCCTTTCTCCTGGACAGTGGGCTGCAAGCAGCTGCAGTCTAAGCAGCACCTTCCCTATAGCATGATGCCTGTGCAGTCCTTGCTCAGGTGAAAGGAGCAGCCCAGCTTGTGCTTTTGATTAAGACTAGTTTAGGGATGCATGTTGTAGCTCAGTGTTTAGGAGGATTTTCACAAGAGTTAAAACCAAGATGTAGGTGTTCCAGCCTTACACTGTCTGGCAGACACAGTGACCCTCAACCCTTACCTGATGCAGGTGTGATTATTGCTCTTAAAGAGATTACACTGCAACAGTGCAAACTGCTTGCTTAAGTGTAAATACCATGGTGTTGGTGGGCTAGACAGCACACTGTGGGTGTGCCAGACTGAAGTGTCTAAGCCAGATGATTCTCTGGGGCCTGGTGCTGGTGGAATTGATGATCTGCCCTTGTACCACGAGTGCCTGATTCCTCCCAGTAGCATGACTGGGAATGCGTGGTGGGTTGTCTCCTGTTCTGCAGATGGCCCCACTTGCTCATATTTCCCTGCCAGGGATAAGTGATTAACAGTCACTCTTGGTCACTGTGCCTTGTGACCCTGATAAAGCTTTGACTCAACCTTTTCTCTGTGGCTCAAGTGGTGCTGGGCTGGCTGATGGAGGTGAACTTTGGGCATTCAGTGCCTCAAAGTTTGTGTGCAGTGCTAATATTTGAGCTGCTGATGTTTAAGACATGAGCCTTCCGGTGAGCTGGCTCAGTGTGGCCTTCAATCTATCAGGTGTCAGTCCTTAAATTAAGCCAGGATAACCCAACAGTAGGAGGAGTCTGGCTGAGATGAAATTCAACCTTCTACAGTGAGCTGACCTTTTTTTCAGGAGACTGGGAGGGCTTTATAAAGCTTCCTTTCCCCGGTGCCCCAAACCCCACAGCTTACTGGGGAAGCTCTGATCAGCACTTGAGATATGCTTGCTTCACTAAGGCCAGGCTTTTGTGTTTCAGTGTTGTGCAGCAGGACACTTCTGTGGTCAAACAACAGCAAAAAAGCAGCCTTGAAGTTGAGTATTGATATTAAGGTCATCTTACCACTTGCTGGGTGTAAATTGTGGTGCCACCCATGATTGCTCCTTTATCACAAGTTATGTCTGCTCTTTAAAGCTCTTGCAGCTGCCTCTTTTGTTTAGCCTAAGGTCTCAAGCCTACATACTATTGGTGGCATTCAAATTGCCCCTGGATGCAGACTGGCAGGGCTTTTCTGTGACAGACAAGAAAAGGGTGGTGTTGTCTTATCTTAATCTCACCTCAGGTGCTTTGGCCACACGGTTCAGTGCCTAATCCTTCTTGCAGAGTTCATAATAAACATAGAAGTGCTACAGAGCAACGTGCAGACCTGGGAATGAAGCTTGGCAAACATTATGGAGGAGACTTCTGTTGTTCTGAGGAAGCACCTGACCTGTGGCTTGCTTTCTTTCAGCTTACAAAACTGTGTCTGGTGTGAACGGTCCACTGGTTATCTTGGATCAAGTTAAGGTAAAGATTCAGGTTATTAATCAGAGAAATCACCAGGTTGGAAAAGACCTTTGAGAACACTGAGTCCAACTAAACCATATCCCTAAGCCCCTTGTCTACCTGTCTTTTAAATATGTCCTGGGATGTTAAATGGATAAAAGATTTTGAGGGAGAGTTTATGAGAAGCTCTGACAGGTTAAATCCAGATACTGTGAAGTTCTTGAGTCTGCTGAGCAATTTTAACCCCAGTTATGTTTCTGACTGCTGAGAGAAATGGGAAGACACAAGTTGCTGTGAAGCTAAGGAAGAAAGGGACAGGAGTTGAAAGTGTTGGGGGGAAAGGAACAATGTTTCAATTTTACCAAAACCCCCAAAATGTTATGTAAACTTGAACCCAGAAACATACAATTAACTTCCTCCTTGACCTTTTTGTTACCAGAGCTTAAGAGCTCTGTGAAAGGGAACTGTAAACAGTTTGGGCTTGTGTTCAACTCCCTGACAAGTTACTGTTGAAGGTAAGCAACAGATGCAGGCAAACCCCAGCTTATTGTTCTTGTCAGATGCCCCATCACAGCTTTGTGTTAGTGTATCTGGGCTGCTGGGGTTTTTTTGACCAGGTTCTGTCAGGTCTTCCTGCAGCTCTGAGCAAATGCTGGGCAGTCCCTGTAAAAATAGCCTTGGCCTGATACATTCTTGTTGTCTTAGTGAGCTTTGTTTTGATGATTAAAATCAGTTTATTTTAAAAAAAAGTAATAAAGGAGGTGCTAAGCTTGAGCTTGCTTGAAGCTGATAACTTTGGGTTGATGACACTTCTGGGTTTTAATGTCTGACATGGTTTTTCTTGCTCATCTTCAGTTTCCTAAGTATGCAGAGATTGTCCATCTGACTCTTCCTGATGGCACCAGAAGAAGTGGGCAGGTTCTGGAAGTCAGTGGCTCCAAAGCAGTAGTTCAGGTATGAGCAGGGATCAGAGTGTGTCTGAGCTGTGTCAGATCTATCTTGTGATCCATTCTTTTGCTACTGTCAATTAGAAAAAAATCACCTCCTTATTGCTGCCCCTTGTGCTTGGAGTAACTTTACAAGATGGAAAACTGGAGCATGGGGACTTTTTACTTGCATCTCCCCCTGGATTAAAGGAATTGTAGTGTAATTGTGGAGTATTTATTAGACTCAAGAGCAGCTCCTGTGCTGTGTGGGTGCAGGTATTTCTTCTCAGCAGCTGTTTCTTGTTAATGTTAATTCTTATCTGAAGAACTTTACCCTGTTGGCACAGGGGAATGCTTGAGATCAAAGGAACAGCACTGGGCTTGGCTGCTGCTGATACACCTCATGAATTCCCTTGAAACTATAGGGTTTGGTACTAGCAAGCTGCTGTTGAAATCCTCAGCAGAGAGAACACTGCCTTGCTTTTCTGCCCTGTGGCTGATGAAGTTCTCAAGCTGTGAAGCAGAGTTCTGGTGTGTTTTGCAAAGCACAATACTTATCCCTTTCTTCTGTGTGGCTTTTTTTCCTGCTACATGTACAGGTATTTGAAGGAACTTCAGGTATTGATGCTAAGAAAACCTCTTGTGAGTTTACTGGGGATATTCTTCGAACCCCTGTGTCTGAGGACATGCTTGGTAAGCAGTTGCATCTTGCTTTGAAGGAGGAGCAGACTCCTCATGTATTAATGTATTTTAAGCAATTTACAGTTTGATTTTATTGCTGGTTTTTTGCAGGCAGAGTATTTAATGGATCAGGAAAACCTATAGACAGAGGCCCCATTGTTTTGGCTGAAGACTTCCTTGACATCATGGGTATGTTCCTTGTCTGTTTCTGATAGGGAGTTAAAGACAAATCTGGTGTTCCTGACTTTTGAACGTTGCCATCATTTTGGTTTTGAACATAGGATCTAACTGTTAGAGGGAGTTTAATCTTCTTTTTTAAGTATGTGTGGCATCAAACTCAAATTTAGACAAGTGCAGGAGAAAATAACTGTTTTCAGTAATGCTTGGAAGAGCTTCTTTGATGTATGTGTAGGCTTTCTTAATTACACAGCCTCCAAAGAGAAAAAGCTAATAACCTGACAGGCTTTTCTTGAAAGCACCCTTACTATTACATGCCCATAGCATGCCAGAGGCTTGGGATCTATAAAAGGCTCTGGTTTGACCAGGCACATCTAAAGATTTGTAGGTCTGACAGTGAGGTTTGTGCCTTAGAGATTGTGCTGGGGGTCAGTGGTAGTTTGAGCAAGCTTCAACCTTGTGCATAGAATAACATGTGTTCTCTCAAAAAAAAATGTTAACAGGCCAGCCAATCAATCCCCAGTGTCGTATCTACCCAGAAGAAATGATTCAGACTGGCATTTCTGCTATAGATGGGATGAACAGTATTGCCAGGGGACAAAAAATCCCTATATTCTCAGCTGCTGGCTTGCCCCACAATGAAGTGAGTACTCAAAGCTGCCCCCTCAACAGTGCCTTGCATTTCACTGGGGTTAAAAAGTAAACTAAATTAAAATCTGGTCTGTGTGATGGCATCAGATACACAGATGGACCAAAATGTTGTTGTTTTCCCCCCTTCCCCCTCAGATTGCAGCTCAGATCTGTCGCCAGGCTGGCTTGGTGAAGAAATCCAAAGATGTAATGGACTACAGTGAAGAAAACTTTGCCATTGTGTTTGCTGCTATGGGTGTAAGTTGGTGTTGTGGGAGGAAAATGATGCTTGTGTAATAAGTAGCCAGTGCTCAGAGTAGCAGTGACTAATTCCAAACTTTTACTGGTTTAAAAGTACACTAAGTAGGTCTGACACAACTAAACAGTGCTAAACTGGCTGGCAAAGCCCAGATGGCCACAGGTACTGTAAAGTATACTGATAAAGTATCTTAAACTTAGAATTTGTAGCCTGGGATTCCAATAACAACTCATTCTGGGAATGTAGAGGAGTCTTCATGGTAGATAACGTTGTTTATGGATTATTAATGAGATGTTTGGGCCTTAATATGATGCAAAATCTATTGTGGAACTGATGCCTCCATACTGTGATTTAGGTGAACATGGAAACTGCTCGGTTCTTCAAATCAGACTTTGAGGAAAATGGGTCCATGGACAACGTGTGTCTCTTCCTGAATTTGGCCAATGACCCAACGTGAGTAGTGCCACTGTGATGGTTGGGGGAGGGAAAAAGCAGGGAAGAACAAGGAAACTGGAAGCTGAAGCCTTGCTGGTGCCCTGCCAGGTGTCACTCTGGTGGAGTGAAATGCTGGCACTCTTGTTGGCGCACCTAGCAGGTTTCCAGGGGGTCTTAAAGGCACCTAGCAGGTTTCCAGGGGGTCTTAAAGGCACCTAGCAGGTTTCCAGGGGGTCTTAAAGTGTTTGTCACTTCAACCTGAAAGCCCTTGTCACGAGTAATGCCCCACTGTTCTATTCCAGCATCGAACGCATTATCACGCCTCGCCTGGCTCTCACCACAGCAGAGTTCTTGGCATATCAGTGTGAGAAGCACGTCTTGGTCATCCTGACAGATATGAGCTCCTATGCTGAAGCTCTACGAGAGGTATGCAGTCAGTAACTCCTGCTGGGTGTGGGCAGGAAGGGCTCAGAGTGCAGGGAGGGGGATGTAAACTTAGGCTCAAGTGGTTACAGTGAAGTTAGAGCGCTCTCAAATAAGCCAGTGAGGCTTTTAATGAATCACTCATTGTCTAGGGTTATGCTCAGCAGTTTAAAAAACCAAGCTATTGCTTCTGTGAGACCTGGGCTTGTGCCTGGTGGTGTTGGGCAGTTTGGTAGCACAGCTTCTGATTTGCCTCAGTCTCTTGTCACACCTGGTTGTGGTGACAGCCTTCTTTTAAAAAGGGGTCTGTGTGGCTGTGTTTGGGTATTGCCTGTGAGGAAGAGGCAGGTTTAGATTAGACATTAGAACAACATTTTTTACTGAAAAGAGTTGTCAGGGCCTGGAACAGGCTGCCCAGGGAGGTGGTTGAGTCACCTTACCTGGATGTGTTCAAAAAAAGGGTAGATAAGGTGCTTAGGGATCTGGTTTAGCTTAGGATGGGATTGGTTGGACTTGATGATCTTCAAAGGTCTTTTCCAACCTTGTGACTGTGAAGAGGTACTTCAGGTTGCTAGTGTAGCTTAATTAGGGGAAGAGGTGGGTCTGTGTGAGTGATCTGACTTCTTGGAAACACTTCTCTGCTCACCTCAGGTGTCAGCAGCCAGAGAGGAGGTGCCTGGCCGCCGCGGCTTCCCAGGGTACATGTACACCGACTTGGCTACTATATACGAGCGTGCTGGGCGTGTGGAAGGCAGGAATGGCTCCATCACTCAGATCCCCATTCTTACCATGCCCAATGATGGTGAGTTCTTCAAGTGTTTTTACTACCCAGCACTTGCTTTAGGGCAAACTGCTGCTGTTTGGACACAGAGCAAGATAAAGTCCCGTGGCCTTTAGGTTTCCATGTGGATATTGCTGTTCTGGGCTGCCTCCTGGAGTCTGTGCTGCTAACAGAAATGCTTTGCCCTCTTCAGGGCTGTTCTCCAGCCTCCTATCAGGAGTGCTTACAGCTCTAATCCTTGCATAAGAGCACTTAGTGCTGTCTGGTGGTACTTTACTCTAGAAATCGTTTAAATGCAGAAAGCTGCTGCATCAGTGCTAGATACAAAAGGTCTGGAAACTGTCAAAACTGTTGTGTTGTTCTTACAGATATTACTCATCCTATTCCTGACTTGACTGGATACATCACTGAGGGACAAATCTATGTGGATAGGCAGCTGCATAACAGGCAGGTGTGTACCACACAGCTTGGAACCTATTTAAAGCTACTCTGTACTTCTTTGTTAACATTGAAATGATTGGATGTCTCTCTCCTCCAGATATACCCACCTATTAACGTCTTGCCCTCCTTGTCTCGACTGATGAAGTCAGCTATTGGAGAGGGCATGACTAGGAAGGATCATGCAGATGTATCCAACCAACTGGTGTGTAAACCCCCCCCCCCTTGTATTTCAAATCCACCTTCCACTCAAGGGCCCATAAAGGGCATGCCAAGCAGCTGCCATCCAGAACGCTCCTGAGGCTGCTTCAGAGCCTTGCTGAGTGTGCAGTTGAAACCCTTTGAGCTGGAACAGAAACTGCTACGTGGCTGATGGAGGTAAAAGCACGTCTGTTTCTGTCCCTCCCAGTATGCCTGCTATGCTATTGGGAAGGATGTGCAGGCCATGAAGGCTGTGGTTGGCGAGGAAGCGCTTACCTCGGACGATCTGCTTTATCTGGAGTTTCTGCAGAAGTTTGAGAAGAACTTCATTGCTCAGGGTAAGTGCCTCTTCCACCAACACCCCAGCGTGTAACAACACCTAGAAGGGCTTGTTCTCAGCCCTGCCTGGTGGTGAGATGCTTCCCTGCCCCCTGTTTCACCCTGTGGCTGCTCTCTGCAGGTCCTTATGAAAACCGCACTGTTTACGAGACCTTGGACATCGGGTGGCAGCTCCTGCGAATCTTCCCCAAGGAGATGCTGAAGAGAATCCCTCAGACAACACTGGCTGAGTTCTATCCTCGGGATTCAACTGCAAAGCACTAGCCACAGCTTCATCTCTTAGCTCTTTGCTCTGTGAAGTGCTGTTTTGTTTCCTTTTTTCCCATGTGTTGGTGTTTACTTGTCGCCCTTAACGATTAAAACCAAGAATAGGTGACTCTTTGTGCCAGTGTTTCAACGTACACTGAGACCAGATTTGAAAATATCCTTTCTTCCAAAGCCTGGATCTTCAGGAAAAATATTTTAGGCCAGCT
Source organism: Zapornia atra (assembly GCA_013400835.1). Taxonomy (NCBI): domain Eukaryota; kingdom Metazoa; phylum Chordata; class Aves; order Gruiformes; family Rallidae; genus Zapornia; species Zapornia atra. Next base: position 24,784 of record VZTU01021320.1, on the reverse strand, counting down.
CTTACAAAAGTGCAATAGCTATCACAAAGCTTCAGGGTTGGTTTTCTTTTCTTTTTTGAACTGGACCTTTTCCAGACATTTCAAGGGGAATGTCTGAGGATTACCAGAAATTGCAAATCTTTCCTTTCCAACCAGGAGCACGTGGTTTGGAAAACATGAAAGAGCAAATGTGACTTCCTTTTGTCCAAAGCATCTGCTCAGCCTGATCCTGCAGGGTTGCTGTGCTGCTGGTAGGACAGATGGCACTCTGCTGTCCTGCTGTTGTGCCTGAAGACCAGGCTAATCTGCAGTAAGTGTGCTGTGTGACAGCAGACACTCCTGAAAAATGCAAGTTGATGGGGGTTTTTTCCCACCTATAGCTTAAGATTCTTAAATGTGGGCATGAACAGAGGACACTAGGTGCTTTTCCACTAGCAAAGGGTCTCTTCAGTGGTCACAGGCTGGTGTGTTGCTACGTGAAGGTAGCATGACAAGGCTTAATGACTGAATAGAATCATAGAATAAAAGGTTTCAAATATGAAGTTTACTCTACAAGCTTCTTACTTGCCCTTTTCTTTTTTTCTCTTGGAATTCTGGAAATGCCAGAGACAAAACAGCAGCTAAAGCATTCTGAAGCCAGCTGTGTCCTATGGGTGGAACTGTAGGTAATCTGAGGTTTTGTGCTGCTACTGAGGGGGATTCTGAGGTGTGAAACACCCCACTCTACGCCTGACACAGTTGTGCTGGTAGGAGATGAGCTTTACAGCATGTCTTGTACCAAACCACACGACAGGAGAAAGCGACTGGGTGTGAATGGATATTTTGAATTCTGCTATGAAGCATCTTCCAGGTGGCACTGGGTCCTGAGTCATGTTTGAAACTGTTGTGGTTTGCACTCCAGGCATGGGTTTGGCTAGCCAGGAGAGCTCAGCATTCCCAAACACTGCGAGCTTGGCTACTCAATTCAGCTTTATGTTGTTCTTTGGGTTGGTTTGTCTTTTCAAACTGGTTCAGATGAGGCTCCAAGCCCAGTGCTGGCAGGCTTGCTTGCTTTATTCCAGGCTTCTTGTAGTCTTAAGCTCTGGTCTAGCTAACCAAAGCATGTTGCACCTCTCTAAACGCCTTCAGCTCTTGTCTAGGAAGGTGCTAACATGACTCAAAGGACAGTGTACTAATTCCAGCTTTCCCTGATGTCTCCTGTGTGCTGTTCTCTCTATAGTTTGTTCAGTGTTCCCTGTAACTTGGACGCAACAGCAACTTTCTTCCAGTGCATTCCACCCTAAAGCTGTGTCAAGTCTATTTTTCTGGAGGGGAATGGGAGGTTGGGAGTTGTTGGCATGAGAATACTTTAATGTAGAGAATATCTAAATAAATTAAATATGGAAGGTGTTGAACAAAACAAGCAGCTCTTTGTTGATTCTGTGGGTTGAAAACAGCTTCTCAGCGTCGGCTGGGGCATCCTGCAGCAGGGAAGGTGAGTGGCTGAGATCCACCTGAGACGGGGAGAGGGGGGTGGGATTGTTCCTGCTGCACTCCAGAGAGCAGAGGTCTCCTTTGAGCAGCGTGCACATCAGTCCCAGTGGCTCTGTGAGGGAGGAGAGACCTTTCTGTTGTGCTGACTTTGCTGTTCAGCTTGAAAGAGTTGTGCCCTGACACCCGCTGTAAACAGCCTTTGTTCTGGCTGATAAAAGCCTGAGGCTGCCCTGGGTTTTCTCCTATAAATGTTGTACTGTGCTATAATTCGAGCTGTTTCTTGTACACAAGTAGAGTCCTTGAGGTAGATAAAGACATTAGCTCATTTCTCAGACTAAAAATCCTCATCCTGGGCTGGTGTGGTGTGTCCTGATGAGAAACATACTGTGCTCCTGTGCTGTTTCTCATCAGGACAGAGACTCCAGTGTTAAATAAGGGGCTTGATTGGCCCCCAGAGCTGGAAAGACTGTGCATTTAATGCAGAGGAAGGAGCATCTAATATGCAAAAAACATGTCCCATGGCTAAAAAGATGTTTTCCAAACTCTTAACACTTTCCTGGCTGTTTACCCCCAGCTTAACAGTCACTTCTGAGGGGAGAACCTGGGGTTAGGACACAGGCACAACTCCATAACCAAGGCCCTGGGCTGCCATCTGTTCGTGTGGGGTTTGAAAACAGGAGTAAAAGGAGAAATTCCAAAGTCTGGTGGATTCCTGGAGTCCTGCAGCAGGTGCCAGGCTCTGGGGATGAAGGTTGAATGCTCCCAAAAAGGGGGGGGTGAAGGGCTGTGGAGCCAGGCAGTGCCTGCCCAGGGGTAACGCTGCTCCCCAAATGGTTCAGTACAGCGCAAAAGCACTTCTGCAATTAAAAGGATACTCACAGCAATTAAGCTCTGCTAATTCCCAGCTGATGGGAGCAAACGGGAAAGGAGGAGATGTCTTCTGTGGCTCTGGCCAGGCTGGGGGGCAGCTCTGGTGTGTGCTGCATTGGCTACCTTGCTGGAGTCCAGGAGGAGAGGGCTGCTGCGCGTCCTCTACCCCTTGGAAATGACTTTGCTTTGCTATTAAATGTTTAGACAGCAGCACTTGGGAAATAATCAGCCCCCCCTGGAAGCAGCAGGGCTCGTGTGGATGCTCCTCAGCTTGCCTGGATGCCACTGACCCCTGAGTTTGTGTGGGGAGCAGGGGCTCTGGGTTACTCGCTGTCACCCTGCGCAATGGCAGAGCCGGTCCCACTGACTAGAAGCTGCCCGAGCAAAGAGCCTGAGCCTGGTGTGAGCCCTGGGAGGGAGGAACATCACAAACAGCTTCAGCTCCCATCAGCCACAGGCTCTGCCAGCAGCCTGCGGCTTGCAGCACCACAGCTATTTCAGCACGGAGCTGAGAACAGAGCCCTTCGCCGGGGGAGAAAGGGATGAGAAAGCAAAGGGGCAGTTGGGACTGGGAGGAAGGGCTGTCCCTCTACGTGGCATCGGGCTGTCCTGGCACCGGGCAGCTCCTGGCTCTTAGTCAGATGCTAAACAAACAGCCCGGTATTTCACGCCGTGGAGACAGCAGGTACCATGTGAAATGGGACGTGCTGATCTCCCAGCTGCTGCCTGACTGCATTTACATGCTGCTTTCTGTCCCTTTTATGTTTTTTGGGGGGGGCTGGGTAATGGCTAATGAGGACTGCCTGGGGGTCTGATCCCCCTTCGCCAACTGATGTCAGCCAGTCGGGCCCTGGGAGAAGCACACGCCAGCTGTCGGCTCATTTAGGAGGGAGGAGAGCAAATTCTGGACACCCCCCCACACCCNCTTTGCCTCCGACCCTGCGAGAGCACGAGGTGGCTGCGTTTAATTGCTCTTTCAAAGGCAACCCTGGTCTTGTCTCTGCTGAGATTTTAGGTCTGACTCTGCCTTCCTCCCCCCTCCCCATAGCCAGAAACCAGTGCAATGGCACCGGGGTGTTAAAAGAAGATGCAAATCAGCTCTTCTCTGTCTTGAAGCTTATTTGCATCCTCTGATTAGTTCAACAACTCATTCAGGCTCCTTCTGCTGGAGGATGGTTGGCACGCAGGCAGCTGGAGCAGAGCTCACCCAAAGCATGGACGAGGCAGGGAGCCCCATGATAGGGGGAGGGGATGGATGCACCAGCCAGTGCTGCTGCTCCTGTTTTGCCCCCCATCACCTCAGCTAACTGTGCCCTTGTGCTCAGCCACCTCCTCAGCCCAGGAGCTCTGGCATACACCATCCCATTTGTGTCCAGCCAGCCACAGAGGAATCACTGGGCATGAGGGAACAGCTTTACCCTGATATTTTCCGTGCTTAGCTCCTTCCTTCCAGGGCAGCAGGGACCAGGCTGAAGCTGTTTTCCACTCTTCTGCTTTCCTTGCAACCTCACAGCATCCTCATACCTCTGCTCCAGCCCTGCTCCTGGCACCCAGCAGCCTTACAAGGGCTGATTGCTGCTGCCACCGGAGGCAGGGGATGCTCTGAGCTCTCCCTGGGGTGGGACACAGCTCTTTCTCATCAGCAGTCATTAGGGGTTTGGTGGGAAATGGGTGGGACCTTCACTTTAATGGCAGAAGCAGGCCAGGGTCTCCTGGGCTGGGGGTTTGGCTCCTGCCAAGGGAATGGATGCATCCTGAGGGATGTAGCTCCTGGACCTGCCCTGACTCCTGCTGCTGCAAAGCCCTGGTAAGTCTCTGTTCTGCTGCACCACAGCACCTGCAATTTGGTTGTGACCTCTGCGGGACAGGGATGTCCCCAGGGATAACAGCCAGATCAGGGGGCTGTTTCTTGCTGCTCCCTTGACCCAGATGCATGGAGAAGCCTGGCCAAGCCAGCAGCACCCTGCAGCCCAGCAGGTGATGGTCGGAGGTGATGTGTAACAGACTGTGATGCTCAGCAGAGAGCCCTTGCGTGTGGTTTTCTATCTCCTTCCTCCTCAGCAGCTTTCAAAGGCTCTAAAAATAAACTTCCCTCACGCCTCAGGCAGCGTGAGCACAGCCAAGGCTTCCCTGGAAAGTGCTGGTGGGAGCTGGGTGCCAGTGCTGGGTGTCCTTTTGGGGAGGGAGTACGGATCAGCTTGAGTGTGCTGTGAGCCCCCAACCCTCCCTCTGTAACTGTTTCCAGTGGCTCTGCTGCCTGGGAAGATGGACCCAGGTCAGGGACCACTGAGGCTTTGGGCTGTGCGGGGTCCTGGATGGAAACCTCTCTCCCCTCTGGAGCTGGGAGGGTGAAGCCTGTGGGGGTGTGGGCTGGGAGCTGGGCCAGGTGGCTTATCACCTCCTCTCCAATCCCCCCCAGTGTTTGCCAGAGGCAAGTTGTGGGTTCATTTCCATGCATGAGTTACCCCAGCTGCACAGCAGAGATAACGCTGCAAGGCGCTGGAAGGGCTGGAAACCAGCAGGGCCAGGTGGAAGGATGTCCCCAAAGGGCCCTCAGTGGGATGTGATAAAGGGGCTGTGGCTTGGGGAAGGGGGATGATGGGAGAGGGGCACAGAACCCCCCGAGCCCTGCCAAGCCAGGCGCTCCCAGGGGGGTGAAGTTTTTAAAAATTTATTTATAAATAAAAACATAAAATTACCAGTAGTTTACATCAGTCACCAGAAATAACATCCAAAAAAAAAAAAACCCCAAAAAATACCCCAAAAAAAACCCCCAAAAACAAAAACCCAGCAGAAAAATAATTCTCTGTACAGGTTGAGCCCAGGCAGGGGCAGGGCGGCTGCAGCTCGCACCCGCAGCGACACACCAGCGAGGCGGACGGGCACACACAGCGTTGTGCAAGGGCAGCACGGCGACCACATCATACAGCGCTGGCTGGGGAGGGCACGGGGCTGGGGGGCTAAGGGGGAGCTGGGGTAAGGGGGAGCTGGGGTAACGGGGAGCTGGGATGGTGTCACTGAGGCTGGATGGAGCGGGGAGCAGGGCTGGGCAAGGTAGGGAGAGCTCTGCTCCCCTCGGTATCCCCCGAAAGGGTGTTTGGCACTGGAAAGCTCCTGGCTGCCTGTGCTCTGGTGCCCATGTGGGGTGCAGAGGGGGTGCAGAGCCTTCGGTGCAGGGCTATGGCTTGGATGATGCAGAAAATCCCTTCTGGCCTCGCTGAGCCAGAGCGGAGCCGGGGGCCACCCTCCGTTCCCGACCTTTCGGCTCTCCGAACCGTCCCGCAGCAGGTCTGGGCAAAGGCTGGCTGACCTGACCTGGCCCCGACCTACAGCTGCAGGGCTGGACCTGGGATTTGAGGCTGGCTTTTCTCCACTGGACCATGGCTAAGGATGGGCTCGTGCTGTGTGCTGGCACCGGGACCGGCCGGGATGCCGCGGGGCGGCACGTGGTGGGGGGTGCTCAGGGGCGGGTGCAGAAGGCACAGACTGGTTTGGGTGTGTTGCCTCTACAGGCTGGCTGGAGCAGGGTGAGGGATGCTGAATCCTGCTGCTTGTGTGCAGCGTGGAGCCCTTGGCCGAATGTAGGGGATGGGATCGTGCAAGACCCCCCTCCCTGGAACCCTGGGATGGGGCTTCCTGGGCCATGATGCCCAGCTCATTAGAGGGTAAACACATAGTGCAGTCAAAACACCACTGCACTAGCACAGAGTGGTCCTGGCTGGAGACCTCCACCCTGGCAAGCTGGGTGCTGGCTGATTCCCACCTGGCCCGTGCCGAGCCGTGGAGGACAGGAGTCACCCCTGGTGACATGCAGTGGAGCCTTGTTACCCACTTGCCGGTGGCTGGAGGGAATTTTAAGGGCTGGGGTAGAAACCAAAATATTAGTGGTTGGTTTTTGACCAGCTCCTGTTGCTGGGATCCCGTGGATGGAAAGGCACGGGAGGAGATAAGGCAGCTGGAGATCCTGGGAGGGAGCAAGTGTGAGAGTGTGGGGCAAACACAACCGGTTTCCACCCCTTGGATCAGGCTGTGGCTTCCTTGGATCAGGCTGTGGCTTCCTTGGATCAGGCTGTGGCTTGGGAATTCCTGTTAAGTTGTACATCCAGGTTTGGCAGCTGGAGAAAAGGGACACCGAGTCCTTGTCCATCAGAGAGGGGAACGCTGGGCTCGCCATGGCTGCGCCGCTCCAGGGAGGAGGGATGGATGTGCCACCATGGCTGAGGGGTGGGCTGGGCTGGGCTGTGCTGTGCTCATTGGTGAGAGGTGATTTTGGTGGGGGTGTTGGCTGTTACGAGGTGGGGTGTGCGTGTGTGTGGGTAGGGTCCTTCCTGAGGCACCGCAGCAGCCGGAGGATGGGTGTGTTGGGTGTGCAGCCTGTGCCAGGACATGGCTCCTCGGTCCTGTGGCACCCTGGAGATCAGCACCAACCAGAGGAAGGTCAAGGAGGTGTGAGAGCAGCGTGGAGCTTCCTCTGGGCTGTGAGCAGGGAGCTGCTGGAAATGTGCCGTGGTCAACTCCTCTCAGAGGACTGTGGTGTCCCCGTTCCCATCCGTGCTGCCACGGGACCCCTCCGAGCCTGGAGTGGAGCATCCCCAGGGAGTTTTGCATCATCTCGTTACCTGATGGGAGATTACTTGCTGAAACCCTGTTCCCATCGCTGGCTTCTCAGTCCTACAAGGGGGCAGAAGGGGGGCGAGGGGGAGCTGCTGGCACGTCACCATTGGCACGAGTTGCTTGTTCACCTCTTGTAACACGACAGGCAGCGGAGAGCACCGTCGTGGTGCGATGCGGGGAGGAGGGCTGGCGAGCTGGCCAGGCCACCAGCTCCACTAATAAATACATGGCTCATCTGAACTGTACATGGTGCAGGCTGAGCTGTGGGGCAGAGCTTCTTGCCTGGAAGAGATGCCTGCCCCTGAGCTGCGAGGAGGAGCAGACAGCCCTGGCTCAGATCTCGGTGGCGATGATGTCCTCGTAAGGGACGTCGGCACCGGGGATGTCCAGCTCGATGGGCTCCTTGCCATCTTCCCCTGCAGCGAGCTGCTGGAGCATCTTCTCCAGGTTCTGGTTCCTCTTGTACATGTGCAGGTAGCCCTGCTGCAGCTGCTTCTGGTAGTGAATCACCTTTTCCTTCTCTTCCTTCCACGTCTGCCGCTCGTGCTGGAAGCCGGAGGTCATCTGCTCGTTGTTGTCCCGTTCGGCCTTCAGCTCTGCCCTCAGCCTCTCCACCTCTCCCTGGAGGGCTTGAGCATCGTCCACCATGGCACAGGGCCTGGCCACGTCCCGGGCTTCGCTCAGCTGTTCCTTGAGGACGGCCAGCTCCGTCCGCAGGTCCACGATCTCCTGCTCCAGCAGGTTCACCTTCTCCCGCAGCAGCTCGGACTCGTTCTTCTTGCGCTGGAGCTCGTTCTCACACACCTCCAGCTCCATGGCTTTGGTGCGCAGGGAGCCCTCCAGGTCCTGGGTCTTCATCTCCATCCCTTCCATCTTCACCCTCACCTCCTTCAGCTGAGCCTTCAGGCTGAGGATCTCGGTGGTCTTGGTGTTGAGCTCTGTCTGGGACTCCTTCAGCTGCTGCTTCAGGAGGGAGATCTCGCCCGACTTCTGGCAGACCTGTGGGGAGGGATGCAGCACCTGGGGTTAGGGCTGTGCCTTGGAGAAAGCCCACAGTGCCCACGTGCAAGCCAAACACAGCACTGTGCCAACTATGAGAGGGGGAAAAATAACTCACCCTCAGCAAAGCCAGGACACTGGGGTTCAGCACGTGGAGACCCCGGCCAGGAAATCCCACCCACAGGGAACAGCGCCCAGGGTGGGGCCTGGAGAGACACCCCATGCTCTCCATGGGGAGAGGGGAGGGGCTGCTTGTGACTGGCCACAAGGATTTAAGGAGCAGATGCCCCTCAGCTGAGGTGCTGGAGGAGAAGCGCTCGAGTCTCCAGAGATCACCCAACCCACAGCTGGCAACTCCCATGGTCAGTTCAACCACTTGCTGGGCTCGTTCTGCAAGCAGGCACCCAACTGCACCTTGCAGGGAGTGAAGCACCTAACTCCCATGGGAACATCCTGCTGAGCTGAGCCTCAAGCTGCTCCCACAGACGGGAAGGGGTTGAGCGTCCCGCTCTCGGCAGGACCCTGCAGCTGGGGTTATCCGGGTGGGTGAGCAGCTGCTGCTGGGTTCCCAGCGTTTTAACAGGGTTTGCTCAGCGATACCCAACCAGAGAGAAAGATTAAGCTTAAGCAGAGAGTGGAAAGCTTTACTGCTCTCCAATAAATGACCCTGGCAAGCAGCAGGAGTGCCTATCCACACATGGGAAGGCAGCTCGAGTGCTCCTCTGGGGATGGCAGCCTGAAAGCCCCCACGCTGGAGGCTGGAAACGTGAAGCTGTTTTAATGCCTGGGGGTTTTAATGAAGCAGTTGCTTCCTGACGTGATGAGAAGTGCTGGGGGTTTAAGAGGGGCAGCTCAATTATGCCTCCACGTGACAGACTAGGGCTCTCCTCGGCTTTAATGTCTGTCTCCTACAGCCTGGGCTTAATGCTCACGCCGTCTGCTGTGCTCAGCACCTTTGAGGTGCTGCTGGATGCAGGCAGGGCATGGAGAAGAGCCGTGGGGGTTCCTGCTAGGGCCAGAGCTATCACCCTCCATGCATGCTGCCCCGATGCTCCAGCGCTGCTTACCTCCCACTGGGTCTCCTCCAGTGCCGGGGCGAAGCTGGTCTTCTCCTTCTCATAGGACCTCAGTTTGGTCTCCAGGAGGTTTTGCTCTTTCATGAGGTTCTCCAGCTCCTCCCGGAGCTGCTTCTTCTCCTGCTGCAGCTGGAATACCTGGAGGTGAAGGACCTGCTGCGTCCGCTGGGTCTTCTGCGAGGTCTGCTTGAGCTTGCTGTTGCATTTCTGCTTGAGGCCCTCCAGCTCTTCCTTGCAGCGCCGCTGCTTCTCCTCATAAGCCTGGCAGGAGCTGACTTCCTTCTCCTCGAAGCTCGACTGAAGCTCCTGCAGCTCTCCCTCCCTCTCTAGCAGCTTCTGCTCCAGCTCCTGGATGGTGGACTCATCCGTGGAGATGGGCGAACGGATGCAAGTGGTCTTATCAGCAGCGTGATGGTGGGGGCCTTTGCCAGGGTTGAGGATCTTGTTACCTCCATCAGAGAAGGACATGGCCTTGAGGCTCATCATGTTGCTGTCCTGGATGATGGCACACTGCAAGATGTTGTGGGCCGAGCCCCCGAAGCGGCTGATGGGTCCCATGGGAGTGACGAGGGGGTCGAGCTGGTAGCTGCTGCTGGTGCTGTGGGTGGGGAGGCTGGACATGGAGTTCCTGCCAGAGTCGGACAGACCCCCCGAGCACAGCACCGGCTTCAGCTCCTGCTCCTTGCCTTTGTCTGGGGGGTGCAGCTGCTGGGAGAGGTGGCCTCCGTTCTCTGGGGAGGAGTGCAGGAGGGCGCTGGAGCGGGGCAGCACCGGCTTGAAGGCGGTCGGCCGTGCAGATGGCTTCTCTGCGCCCTGGGGATAAGAGCAGACAGCACAGACTGACACCGCCTCATCTGCCCTCCCCCATCCCTCTGCCCCCAGGGACAAGGATGGCTTGAGTCCCCAGCAAGAGCCAAAAGCTCGGGAGGATGCTGATGGATAAAACTGCCTCTGTTGGGAGGCAAACGGTGTGTTTGGAAATTAAAGGATATGGATCATAGAATCATAGAATGCTCTGGGTTGGAAGGGACCCCAAGGATCACAGAGCTCCAACCCCTCTGCGACAGGCAGGGCCACCAACCTCCAGGACTGGAGCTACACAAGGTTGCCCAGGGCCCCATCCAGCCTGGCCTTGAACACTTCCAGGGACAGGGCATCCACTACTTCTCTGGGCAGCCTGTTCCAGCCCCTCACCACTCTCTCTGTAAAAAACTTCCCCCTAAGATCTATTCTAACCCTTCCCTCCTTTAGCTTTAATCCATACCCCTTGTCCTGCCACTGTCTATCCTTTTAAAAAGTTGAATCCCCTCCTGCTTATCAGCTCCCTTCAGGGACTGGCAGGCTGCAATGAGGTCCCCCCACAGCCTTCTCTTCTCCAGGCTGAACCAGCCCAGCTCCCTCAGCCTCTCTTTGTAGGGCAGCTGCTCCAGCCCTCTGAGCATACTTGTGGCTCCTCTGACCCCTCTCCAACAGCTCCACATCTTTCTTGTATTGGGGGCCCCAGCTCTGGACACAGGACTCCAGCTGGGGCCTCAGGAGGGCAGAGTAGAGATCCTGCATCTGATCCAAAAGCGGAGGGTGGCCCCAGCACCTCCCCACCACCCCTCTCCTCTGGCATCCTCAGCACAAGCTATTGTCCCTGAGCTTCCCCATGGAGACTCAGAAAACCCTGCGGCAGGACCCGCTTGGAGAGTGGACGCAGTTCATGGGGCCACCCCCCACTTCTGGAGCCACCACATCCCCCTACTAACCACTTCCAGCTGACCAGGAAAGGGCATCAGCTTCTGGGGCGTGGGCGTCCCGAAATCCATGCCGCTTGCCCCGGCTTGGCTGCCCAGCTCCCCGCTGGCAAGCGAGGTGTAGTCCGCTCGGTGGGAGCCGTGGGCTTTCTGGCTGACCTTGATGTAAAAGAAGTCCTCATTCTTGCTGCTTTTGGAGCTGGACTTGTGGCTGGAATCCTGGGAGAAGCCGAAGCGGAGCAGCCCGTCCGAGTACCTGTTGAGCTTTTTCAGGTGGGATGACTTGCGGAGCTTGTACTGGGATGCTCGGCAGTGCTTGCTGTGGAAGCTGTGCCCGGAGATGAGGCTACTGACGCTGCCCATGCTGCTCCCAGGTAGGGGGAGTGCAGAGGGGGGAGCGGAGCCCGGCTGAACCGCGCGGCGAGGGGTCCGGGCAGCGAGTAAAGGTGGGCGCTGCTGAGCTCATAGCAATGATGTCGCTGCGCCCAGGAGCTGCGAGCCTGGGGGAGGCAAAGAGACAGGCAGGGGTGAGACAAAGCGGTTTGGGAGGCGGGTGCCATTCTGCGCCCCCGGTCTGGGCAGCGGTGATGATGTGGGTGCAGGAACACACACCTTGTATGTGTGTTTGGGTACAAGCTGGCGTGTGAAAGGGCTCGTGCAAGGTGTGTTGGGGGGTTTGCACCTCAGCATGTGTCTTGGGGATGGATCAGTGGGTGTCAGGGTGGGGTGGGCTGTGCAGGCAAGTCCTCAGGTGTGTGCACAGGGAGCAGGATGCTCTTGCCGAGGCTGGTACCCTGTTGCCAGCCTCGTGCTGCTCTTCCCCATCCCTCTGCCAAAGCCCCAGGTGAAGGGAGCTGGAAAGCAGGGATGCCTGGGGATGGCTCCAGCAGCACCCCCTCAGTTGCCTCCAGCCGGCAGGCTGACTGGCCGCTGCTGTGGCACAGCTCTGGGCTGTATGGGCATATCCTGCCCTGCTCGTTGAGAGCTGCAGGGCACGGTGTGCCCAGATGGGGCTGGGAGGGTTATAAGACACACAGAAGTCTCTAAAAATAAAGAAAAGAGATTTGTAGAGATTTTTAGGTGCCTAGAAGGCACTAACTTCAATAAGCACTTATGCCTCTTGCTTGTTCCATGCCGGATGGCTCCCATCTCCTGACAGCCACGCTCGGTGCCGCAAGCTGCAGGCACAACCTCTCCAGCATCAGCCTCTCGCTCCCTGATTTCTCTCCAATTATCCGTGCTCCTCTTAACCCACCTGAAAAGGGATGCTGTGAGGCTTAATTACGCTTAATGTCTGTGCAGCACTTAAGAAGGCGAGAGGCGGGCGGTGCGTGTGTGCTAAGCATCGTGGTTACGGTTCAGAGGTATGTGGGGCTGTGCATTAATTCTCTGTGCTATGGGGTTAAAAAAAGAAAGAAAGGGAAAAAATCCTGGCTGCTGGTGGCCTCTGTGTCGGTCGGTTCCCAGTGCTGGGGCTATAATGGAAATGCACCTTCCATTTAGATAATTAAAGGATGAGGTGGGGAGGAGGAAGAGCCGCTGGTGGGCAGACGCTGGTGCATAATGGAAATGAGCTAAATCCCAGTTGCACAGGCTGATGAGATTGGAAATGTTTCTGCTCTCCTGGTGTGTGAGGGAAAAGCTCACAGCTTCCACTCTGGGCAGCATCGGCGCTGAGTGGTCCAGCTCTCCCCTGGAGCTGCCCCATGCTGGGCTCCCATTGCCTGAGCAGGTGTCTTGGGGTGTAAAGCATCACCTGACTGTGGGAGAGTGCTTGGGGTCTGCTGGGTGAGGGTCGAGTGATGGAGGGTGCAGATACGGGGTGGGTGCCAGATCATCCTCGCTGCCCCATCTTCGAGGTGTACAGAGTTGCTCCAGGTTTTCCCACCCTTTATGTCCTGCCTTCTTCCTGCCCCAACACAAGCTCCTGCGCAGGGCAACCCAAACCTGTGCTCTTCCCTCAGCTTTGTTTTCTTTTCCTCTGTGCCCTGAGGACCCAGATTGATTAAGTGTCAAAGAAAAGTCCCAGAAAGGCAGAATATCGGCTTTAATCCTTAAATCCATTTTTGGGAGATTAAGAGAAGGAAGTAAAGAACCCAAGGTCTGAGCTGAGATGCTAAAAGCGATCGACGGCTTGGGCTTCATTCATTCGTACAGGGTGAGAGGCAGAATGTGCTGGGAGGGGGAGGGAATCGCTGCAGGGAACGGGATAATCGGTGCAGGAGGCTGCTCCTGCCAGCGTGTGTTCCTGACACCACGCTTGTGTGTGTGTGTGTGTGTGCCTGCTGAAGAGAAAAGGCAGTGTCACAGCAGCAACGCTGCCAACTCCGGCGACAGCATCCCGGAGAGCAGCGCTCAGCGTGAGCGGGCGGGCGGGGGGCGGGGGGGGCGCAGCAGCCGCTGTATTTACCTATGGCAGAGGTGTCAGGGAGGTTTGATGCCTTAAGCTGTGGAGCAGCAGGGACCTGCTGCTCTGGGGATGCTCTGCCTTGCTGCCGCTGCGGCCCCTTGGATAGGTGCACCCTTGGATAGGTGCACCCTTGGATAGGTGCACCCTTGGTTTGGGGTTGGTGGGGTTTTTTTGTTGGGTGCCAGGAGAAATGTGGGGAGGGAGAACTGGGACTTTCCAGGCTGTTGGCAGGAGGTGTTTCAATCAATCCCAACCCTCCTACACATGCCTGAGAGGGTTGGGCACGGCTCTTTTTTTTTCTTCTTCTTTCTTTCTTCTTCTTCTGCCCTCTTTCAATTTAAAAATGAATGCTTTGAAAGCCGTGGAGGAGCTGGCATTCCCACACTCTGTTAGCAGAAGGAGAAAGGCTCCGGAGACACCTGGGAGTGAGCAGAGGCACAGGATGCTGCTCCAGCCCTGGGGCCCCTGCAAAAAGCCAGGGGTGGGGGGGGCACGCACCAGATTTGTCCCCTCTGTGGCACAGGTTTGCATCTTCCCCTCAGTCAAATCCAGTGACTGTGTGACTCTGTGGGGAGCTGGATCGGTTTGCCCAGCCAAACAAAAGCCAGTCATTATGCACATACATATATACTCAGAGGCATGCATAGATGTATATTTTAAGGGCCTTTTTGCATGCTTGCAGCAGCCACAGTTGGGTTGTGAAGAGTAACGAGGGGCTGGGGAAAGAGATGTGGTACTGAGAGCTCAGCAGTTGGGCGCCCCAGTCTGTGCAGCTGGGGGGTTACTGGAGATGGGTTCATGCTGGGGGACAAGAGAGGGTGTCTCTGTCCCTGAAGCCAAAGGCTGCAGCTCCCAGCCTAGCCTGGCTAAATGCAGTTGCTTTGAAGTGTGGTTTGCCCCGTCACTCACCAATTAGCAGGGACAGGAAGCCAGGGGAGACACAAGCCTTCCTCTCTTGCTCCACCACCGCCAGCAAATGAGCCCCTCAAAGCTCTTTTGTCGCCGTGGTGGGGAGGGGGCCGGGGTGACGGCACGAGCCCCTCGTCAGTCAGACCCCCAGCGCGATGCTGTGCTGAAGGGACCATGCCTGCCCCCAAATCTGGCTCCCTGACCCTTCGCAGGGCTTCAAGGGGCTGGTACCAACACCCACTGAGCGGTCAGCGGGGAGATGCAGGGGTCTGCAGCGCTCACCCATGGGATGGACCCCCGCTGAACACCCGTGCAGGCCAGACCCCTGGGATCACAGGCTGAACACGTGGATGTTCCCATTCGGATTTTCACAGAGACAGAGAAGTGTTGGGGGGGGAAACATGAATGGCATCCCAGCCATTGCAGTCATGCCTCCCCTGCAATCACACTGTGGGAGGGCGACTCTCCCCATCGCCTCCCTGCTGAATGGGCTGCAGGAATCTCATCTTATCTCTTTGCAGCACAGATTCTTGGAAACCTTTTCCTTCTTCCTTGGTTTTTTTTTTTCCCCACAGGCAGAAGCTTCTCTGCCTTCCCCAGACAGGTCTCCTTCCCAAGAGCCTTCGTTTCCTTCCAGGCTTCGCAGCGTTACTCCCTCCCTGCTGATCCTGCTCTTCCCTGCACCCTGTGCGAACGCTTCCTTCTCCCCTGCTCTCTCCCGCCTACTCCTTTTCCCCTCTTGAATTATTATTCATCGTTTCTGTGCAGGAGCACCCACACATTTGGGTGTTTGTTGGGAGATGAGGAGATAATACAGAAGCGGCAGCTGCCAAGAGCCCCGGGATCCAGGAGCCAGCCTCCTTCCTCTTTCCCTCCATCGCTGCCAGGTGATGTGCCCCTGTTTTACTCTTGTGTTTTGGGTCTTGGGAGACACCAGGAATGCTGCAGCCCCAGGGCAAAAAAAAATACAGGCGTTTCCCACAGTGAAGAGCTATGCACGTGGAGCACCTGGCATGGTTTAATGAGGAGAATGGCTTGATGCAAAGCTTGGGAGGCAGCAATCCTCCTGAGCTGGGTTTGGGATCTGCAGTCAAAACTGGGGTCTGATTTCGGGACCCCAAAGGCTAAAAGATCACCAGGCCAAAGAGATGAACCCACCATGGGCTGCACAAGCATCTGCCTGTCTCTGCTCAGAGCTCAGCTCTCCCCACACCCAGCTGGAGCTGGGCTCCCCGAAAAGCTCCTCGCTTTGGTCTGTAAAGAAACAAGCAGCAAGAGGGCTTGAAGAGCCCCATCAGCGGCGCCGACCTGGCCCCCCACCCCTGTAATCTTCCCCCTAATCGTGCTAATGGGGATGAATTCAAACCCCCGCCCAGGCAGACGCCATCCTTGTGGTGTTCAATTGTGGCTCGGTGCCACATGAAGGGCCTCATGACAAGGCTTTCATTCACTCCCAATTCATTGTCCCCTGCTCATTCATTGACATTCATTGGGATCATTTTGATCGGGAGGCAGGGAGTGAATTGAGTCCGGGATGCACAAAGCACGCACCATGTGTTCTGCCCTGATTTGCCATTAGTGAAGGGGGACACTCCAGAGGAAGAATAACCAGCCTCAATTACATGTTACATCCACTCTAATAGCCCAGGAGTCCATCACACTTAATGTTATTTCAATGAACACTGAGAGAATTCACACCCACTGCCTGGTGCTTGTTAGAGGAGCCTTTGGCAGGGATTTGGGTGGGCTTCATGCCAGCACAGCGACAGACCGTGCCACGTCTCTGCCAGTGTCCCCTGGCAGCTGGGCTCGTACACCACGACCAGTGACCCTGGAGATGAAGGTGCAACTGCTCAATAAAGGGGGGAAAGCAATGAAAGGGAATCAGCATCTGTTTTGAAGCCCATCGGCAACACCAAGCACTGCCTCTTTGCACCCAGCTCCTGTGGGACGGCAGCTCAGGTCAAGGTCACTGGCACAGCCCCTTTGGGCAAGCCAAGAATCAATGTTGGGTTCAGCATCAGCTTTGGAAAGGGCTTGAAGGAGCTGTGTACACTTCTGCTCCATCCACTGCGCGATCAAGACACAGGCCTGAATAGGGATGAGTCAACAAGTGGTGTTCAAGGGAGAGCAGGGCGAAATGGTCCATGTGATGGTGTAGGCGGCACTGAGGCGACTGGCTGGAGCTTTGTTTGGGGGAGCCAGTACTAGAATAAGAGGAATTTCTCAAATTAACAATGAATCACGTTGGCAGAAGGAGCTTTAGAGGATATCAGCTCGACACCCGCCCTGCTGTGCCTACTTCCAGAGTGTCTGGTCCCTTCCCCTGGGGAGACACTGGTGTTTCCCTGTGCGGGAGCTTGGCTGAGCGATGAGAGGCTCCTGTCCCTGCCCAGGGACAATTGCTCAACCCCCAGAAAATTGGTGTAAGTCAGCAAAAGTCCCATGGCTTTCAACATCTGCGTTTCTGCAAAGCCTCGTGCTTTCTCTCCAGCAAATGCTTACTGGACAGTTAGCCTGAGCACAGACTAATAGCACCAGCAAATACGTGGGCTAGGAAAAGCCATGCGTTAGTCTTTCTGTCTCCCAAGCCCGAGAGAAGGATGCAGAAGTGAGACAAACCTTGTTGCTGGTGGCTGAAAGGCTGCAACATCAGCCAAACAGCTGATTCCCAGGGAAATTCTGGGAATAAAAAGCTCTCCCTGGCAGCATGGGAGAACTGGGGTTACAGCCCACAAGGAAGTCAGGAGATGAGCAAAGCGACCTGTTGGGAGAGGGCTGGGACACTTTAGGCTTGGAAGGTGAACTAATGATGTGGTGATGGGGGACAAAGCATCACCCACTTAACCTGTGCTTGTCAGCAAGGAGGATGCTGTCATTAGAAGGCTATATGGGGGACCCCATGCTCCCCAGCATCGCTCCTGCCCGCTGGGGGCTGTGTATACAGAGCCAGCCCAGGTTTTCTGTGTGCAGAGCAGGGAGGGGTTCCTGGTGCCTGGGCTCTCCCCCGCACAGCTGCAGCTTGTATTAAATAGCTTCATACGCAAGCAAATCCCAGCAGCGTTATCAGGAGCTGGGCTTGAGACAGGCCCAGCCTCCCTCCTATTGTCCCTGTACCCCTGTCTGACCTGGGGAGGGCTTGTTCCCAGGAGGAGCCAGCCCCATATGATGCATTCCCCTCGCTGGATACCAGCAGTGCATTGTGGGAATATCCTAATCCTCCCTGTTAGCACCACCTCAGCTTGGTATATCCATCAATGGCCTGTAACTCGCAGCTTTACCAGGGCCATGCCCAGCTCTCTGCTCAGGACAGAGCCCAAATCTTGGGAGCATCCATCCATCCAGCCCCCACACCCAGACCTCCTGCCGGCAGCCTCACGCCACACAGGTTTCGGAGCTCATCAGTGATTCAAAAGCTGAGCACAGCACCCACACAAGTCATATCAGTCATGCTCCCAGTACAAAGGAAATACTTGCATGAGACATAGTTAAATATTCCTGGGGTGGGGAGAAAGATCTTTTCAGCTTGCTTAATTCCTAAGAGCATCTGGCTTTTCCCGCTAATGAGCAACTAATAGTGCAATTAAAGCTCTGCTAATTGGAAACTCAGAAATGCTTTTTGTCTTCCGCAGGTCTGTGGGCTCACCGGTGCTGTTGGGCACTCCTAAACCCCGGCTACCACCTCCAGGCTGGTGAATTCACACCCCTCCTGTGACAGGAAACAGCCGGGTCAGCAGCAAGACCCTGCGGTGCCACGGCACCCAGGGCACCAGCACCGGCTCAGTCTCCGCGGGACCCCTCGGTTAACTGGGCAAGTTTTGGGGAGGGGTTTTTGCAGCCCAGGGGATGCTGTTGCTGAGAGGATCCTGTCACCAGGGAAGACCCTTGCAGGAGGTACCATCCATGGCAGCCCATCCCCATGAGGCACAAAGTGACCGCTCCTTCCCTCGGAGGAAGGCGAGGGGGCCCTTGCATCCCCACCATGGGCTATTTTGGGAGCCGTCTGGGGCTGGCAGCTGGTGCTGGGGTGGGTGACAGCTGAGCATGGCTTTCACTTGGGATCTGTGAGGCCCCTTCTCACGCATCTATTTCCGACCCTGTAAAACACAATCTGCCAGGGTGTGAGAATTGGGGGGGGGAGGGGGAAGAAGGGGGCACCCAAAAATGTCCTTGCAAGGGCCTGGCTTGCACTAGCTAGCTCAGGGTCTCTGTACATCTTGCAGGTGCCTCTGGCTGTGGGTGGGAAGTCACAGAGGTGCTTTAATTCCCAGCTTAAATTCCCACCTGAGCAGCACTGATGGTCTGTGCCTGGTGCAGAGTCGTGGCCCCGGTCAGCAGCCTGACTGCTGAGTTTTGGTGTCCTACACGTCTCCCACGCGCCTTCTCTGGGGTCTAATTCATGGCAAGGGTTTGCTTGTCCAGCTAAAAATAGCAAGAACTCCATGTAACTTGAGATGAGCCCTAAATAATTCCCCTCCTGGCTTTCCGCTTCCCTGGGCTTTGCACGTGTCTTCCTCTGTCCCCCTAATTAGGGCTAAACCAGTAACGAGGACCCATGAGCCTGGTAATGACAAGATAAGGGCACGGATTTCCTCCGTGAGCCAATCCTTCACCAGCCTCCACAAAATACCTGGACTAAGGCTCTTTCTGCTGCCAAACTCCCCCAAGAGCACACAGGGGAGAAGCATCCTCTTCACGTAGGGGGAAAATTTAGCAGTGGAGCTGCAGGCTGCCATGGAGACAGGGCTCTGTTTGCAATCTTCTCGCCTTTTATTGCCTCTCCTCCTCTTCCAAGTGGTTGAAAAGCAGCCAGGAGCACGGCCAGCATTGCCCTCCATGCTCTTGCTGGCCACCTCCAGCCTTCTGGCACCTTCTTGGTGTATCTGGGGACTGTAAAGCAAACCTGTGCTGCTTCTTTCTCAGCCTTGAGTGGTTCACGTGCAACATGGGTGCATGGACCCCACCGTCTGCTCTCCTTTCTCACTGGTGATGGCCCAGGAAGTCAAGGGTGTGAGCGTGAGATAGGGCTGCTTCCCTTGGGACCTACTCCTAAAGTCACCAGCTGGCAGCTGCCTGCTGCAGTGGGAAGCTCCAGCTGCTTCCCTGAGAAACAGGAGGGGAAATAACTGACCCTGGAAGCAGCTGGAAACCTACAATTTCTGTCCTTAGCAGTGAGTATCAGAGGAGGAATTTCTCTGAGGTAGAACCTAAAGCTCTTCCAGCAAAGAGTAGACTCCTCCACCTCAGGTCTATGCTTGGCTTCCCAGCGCCTGAACACCCCAGATAGGCTGTGCCTGGTTTCTGTGCCATCCTCCCTTGTTTGTGATACCCATTACACTGTGGTTTGCCTAAACCCCGGGTATTTTTGTACCCTGCACGCTGCTCAGCCAAGTGGGAGCTGAGAAAAGGCAAGTTCTGCATGTTGATGAAGAGCCAATCTCAGTCCTCACTGCGAAAAGCATCTGCTGCTGCTGTCTTCTCATCCTCCAGCTCCCTCTCTTGCTCTCCAGGCTGTTACGTGTCCCCATCCCTGCTCTGCTCGGCCAGGTTTCATTGCAGCAGATGCAGGAGAAGAGAAAAGAACTCATAAAAAGCCAAATTCAGTTGTCACTTCCTATTTTCCTCCTCTTATTTTTTTTTTTTCCTCCTTAAACTTGGCCCGTTGTGCAAACCACCCCTTTAATGCCTGGCTGCCAAGTGGAGCAGCTCTCTCAAAGGGGGAACGTACATCAAAGTTGCAAGTACTGTTCAATTAAACCTTTAAAGGAGATCATCCATAGCTGCCTTGCAGAGATGTCATTTTAATTGTCTAGAAGAAAAATAAACACAGGCACTTGCATTGCAGAGGAGAGCGTCTGGAGAGCCAGTTCTGGCTTTTGCTGCTGCTGCTACTGCTGATGTCTTGCTAGAAGGCAGTGAAATACCTGTGTGTTCCTTCCAGCTTGCATTCTGAGCTGGAACCTCTGACATCCTCATCTTTGCTTGGGCACTGGAACCTCTGACATCCTCATCTTTTGCTTGGGCAAGGCAGCAAGTGCCCCAACTCATCCCCTCTGCATCTAGGAAACCTGGATGCTGCTGCTGCTGGCAAACAGCCCCGTGTCATCACACAACAAGAAGTTAACATGGAGCTTTTGGGGGCTTTTTCTTTTCCAGCAAGTGCCCAGCTGCAGCCTCTCCAGCTCCCAGAGCTGAGCACTACCAGGACCTTCTAGGGGAGAGAGATGCTTGGTCCTCCAAAAGTCAGAGGCCTGGGAAATAAAGCTCTTTGTTGATTAAAAAATCTTGTTCTAAGGAGAAGAGCACTCACAGGCACTGCTACCCTCTGCTGGAAGCTGGCTTTTGGAGGCTTTGCTCTAAGGAGATAAATGGAGAGCTGCTTTTAGCTCAGGAGCTAAAACTTCTGTATGGGAGGAAGAGGAAGGTCTGAGCAGTAGCACTGCTGTGGGAAGGACCCAGGAGCAAAGCAATACAGGTTTGGCATTTGCTCCTGTGGCTCTGGAGTTACCCCAGCACTGCTTGTGCAACAGGGGGTCCCTCTTCCCCTAGGTTCTGCTCCCTAAAGCCAAGTAATGGCTCTGTGTGTGTGTGTGTGTGTGTGTGTGTGTGTGTGTGTGTGTGTGCACAGGCTGCTCTTCCCAGAAACAATTTGTGGAGCCTTCCTGCTCCCAGGTGGGGCTTCTCTTCCTCAAGTGAGCAAGCTCAGAAACCCACCAGCAGCAAACACTCTGTTGCAGGGGAGACTTTGTGATTCACGTGCCAAATCTTTGTGCATTCCCTGCTATTTTTAACTAATCCCTAATGGCAACAGTCCACTTTGCTCCTGCCCACTCCCAGCCCTGCTCCTCCACTGCTTTTCTCCCTGGCCCAGGAGCTCTGTGCCTCCTCCCTGCATCCTGCCCCCTTTCCACAAAGGAGCTTTCTGTCCGGCCTTGTTACCTCCAGGTCTCCTGGAAAAAGCCACGGTGGTAAAACCAAGGGCAGCAGATAAAACATAAACCATCCAGTAAGTTAGGCAAGGAGGAGGGGGGGGGAATTTTTAAGACCTCCCAAGGGAAAGAAGTATTTATAGCCACACATGCAAGTCAGTGGTTAGGGGGACTAGAAAGGCCTCTGAGCTTCCCATCAGCGCTAAGCTGTTTCAAAGAGCCAGAGGATTAAGGTCTGATGCCTTGGGATGCAGTGCTGCCCGTGGAAACCATGTGTGGCTCTGTTACAGAGCAGAAGAGAGCCACAGTCCCATCCCTGCCAGCCTGTGCTGCGTTGAGGAGCAGTTCCAGCACCCGTTTCCTGCAGTGGATGCAGTGATACTATCTTTTCACACTTGTCCACGCAGCACCTTGCACCACGGGCTCTGAGCTCTGCTGGGTTGTCTGTGGGTGACAGAGCATCCCCGGGGAGCGAGTCTGGAGCTCAGCTCTTGCTGTTGGAGATGGGGGATGGGTTTTTGAATGGTCTCAAGGGAAGCAGGTATGTGCCATCCAGCTCTCACCTTGGGTTTGTGCCCTGTTGCAGGGAGAGCAGCAGCGCTGCGGCTGCCCACCTCTCTGCATGCCACAGATGCCTCACCTGAGCCTGTGCTGAGCATGACTGTACCTGCCCACAGAGAAACAGGCTTTCAAAAAGAGGGAAAATGGTGATTTAGGTCCAAGGGTGTCACCAGAGCAAGGGTGCACGGTGAGAGGGCGGTGGGAGCAGCTCGCTGGGGCAGCCCTGTCCCCTCTCTGCAGCAGAGCATCCGCAAGGGCTGGGAGATCTCACCCTTCTCCAGGATGGAGTCCCATCTGCCTGGGTTGGGTGGGGGTCTGCCCCGTGCACCCTTCAGCATGGGCAGCCTGCCCTTGGAAGTCTCCCTGCCCGCTTCAGTGGCTCGCAGGGGAGCTGGCTTTTCTTGAGATCTCCTTTCCCTGCCCGAGTTTCTCATTCACTTGCCTCCCACCGCTCCGCTGCACTGCCTGCCAGGGAAGAGTGACTAAGGGGTGGGTGGAAAAGAACGACTCAAGACCAATTTAGCAGCCTGCGGTGCCAAGAGGAAGATGGGGAGTGGTGGTGGTGGTGGGGGGGTGTCACCCGGGGAGCAGGAGGGCACAGCTGGGGCTCTGAGGGCGAAGGAGCTTGCTGTGGCAGTGAGCGTGGCCCCTCGAGCACGTGTGTGGGTCTGCGGCTGGAGCCCCAGCAGGGAGCTGAGAGCATCCCCCCCCTCCTCACCCCCCCATAGCGCTCGATTGTGTTCCTGAGTGCACTTTTGCAGCTGCCATTAATTGCCCCCACCGTTGATTGCACTGGTGATTTTGCACTTACAATTCTTTGTCCCGCTGATTAATGGCCCTGGTGATTAATTGGGCGACATATACAGCAGAATGGCTAAAGGGGAGGCGGGGGGGGGGGGCTGGGCAGACCCTCAGAAAAGCAGATGTGAGGTGTGAGCAGGGCAGGTTGTGGCGTGGCTGACACACGGAGGAGCTGGGGCAGACGGTGTGTGTGACGGTGCATGGCCCTGGCTGCAGGCTGGTTGGTGTGGGAGGCTGGGGCCAGGCAAGGAGCAGCCAGGCAGGCTCTGCCCTGGCAAGGATTTCAAAGGGAGGTTAATCAGCGTCTGGAGCGATGGTATCAGGGCGGACAGAGAGCGGGGAGACTCGTGAGGACTCTTTCTGCCTCCTCTTATTGCACTTGCCGCAGCCTTTGGTGAGGGAAACAAGCTCTCAGGAGGAACCTGGACAGCCACAGCAATGACTGCAGAAATGCAAAGCCTGCTGGGGAAAATGGGTCAGGTGTGGGTCCCTCTGTGGTGAGCAGACCGAGTCACACATGTAAGGAGTTCGCAGGCCTCAGCTCCTTGCAGACACCGAAGGGAGAACCCCCCTTGAGTGCTCTGCTTGGGGCAGCCTTGGCTGAGGAGGTATGAGGGGCACAGCACTGCAGGAAGGGGCCAGCACCAGGGCCAGCGTTGGGTGTCAGCAGAAGGGGACAGTGGCAAACCAAATGCAAGCTCCCCCAGGAGAAAGGGGGTTGCAGCAGGGATGCAGTCGTACCACCGCTGCAGCTGGGATGGAGGTGTGTGAGCACAGCCATGCGGGGAGATCACAACAGGAGTGGGGTCTGGATGGGAGCTGCCAGGGCTCCCCCATAACCCTGGGCCAACTTCTATGTGTGGGACCCTCCTGCCACAGCACTGGGAACCTCCACCCATGGCCAAATGCTCCTGAGCCAAAAGCCAGGTGGTCTTGGCAGGTCCAAGCAGGCATCCAGCCCCTCTGGAGATGGCAACGTGCAAACTCCTCAGCAAAGAGGGGGAGAGTCGTGCACCGAGCCTGAGACCCGGCTCCGTGCTTCTTCCCCACGGGGCTCAGCAGCTGCTGGGCTGTGCAGACCTGGCACTGTCTGCAGAGCCTCAGCAGGGTGAGAAGTGACAGCCCAGAGCTGACTTCTGCCACAGCCACGGCAGCGCTCCAGCCCTGCTTTTAAAGGCAGAGGTTAATCCCTGGCTTTCCAGGATCTGGGCTGGCTGTACATCCCCCGGTGAGCAGTGACCTTTCTTCCCCCCCCCACACACACACATTTACCTGCCTGCAAAAACAGGCAGAGATGCTGAGCATCAACAGACCTGCCTGGCCACCCTCTGTGCACCCAAGGAATCGCTCCAACACTTCCAGTGCTATCTAGCAGCACGCTCACCCGCGATGGCACCCACATCCCCACACAGTTCCTATTTGCACACAGAGGCCCCCGATGCCCACGCAAGCCGCAGCCTCCGGTGCTTGCTAATCCTCTCCCACCCCCCCGCTCGCTGCCCATCCTACCACAGGCACACGGGCACCACCGGCAAGGCATTTCTACCACGGGCAGGCAGCTCCTTTCCCCGAGCTTGGCTCAGCCCTGATGACAACAAACCAAAGGCATCTGCTCCTCTCCTCTCTCTTCCCGGAGAGTTCGGGGGCTGTGTGAACCAGCCGCAGCCTGAACCAAGGTGCTGAACACGCAGAATCTCCTCGCCGCCTTGAAAAGAAGTTTTCCAGACTTCAGAGGGAAGTGGAAAGACGGAGCTGAGCCCCGTGGGAGCCGCCGCCGGCTCCGACCCGGCAGAGCTCGCAGAGGGATGTGCTGCCGGGAAGCGGGGGGGGGGGGGGGACG
>VZTU01021319.1:2968-14481 GCA_013400835.1 Zapornia atra | reverse complement strand
GTATTTTTAAACTATGCTGTCGTGTCTTGACATGAGCACTTTCTCATTGAGTATAGGTCTTGCTTTGCAGCCTTGTTTTAGGAGGGTTTAACTGCCTGCCTTAGTAGTGTTATGTCAGAAAGGATGAGAAATAATGGGATGTCATTGGACACAGAAGAGAAGAGCTGATAGGTAGAACAGCTAAGCTGAAAATAGAGGGAGAAAAGCAGAACAAGCAATAAGAGGTTGGTTGGCAAAGAACTCTTGAGGTGAGTTTTAGGAAAGAGAAGGATAGAAGGCTAGACGATTTTGCAGCACAGCATGGAAGAGGAAACAAAACATCAGGAAAGCTTTGTTTTCCCTTTGGAAATATAGTAGTTCTGTTAACAGCTGTCTGACTAACAGAACTCACCTTGTGTGTGCAAGTGTGTGTGATTTTTGCCCAAGCTGCTTAGGAATTTGCCTACCATCTGTTCGGCAAGCTACAGAGGCATAATCCAGAAGGGGTTACTATGGGTAATAACCATAACTTTGCAGGAAAGGTATGGTTTTCTTGTAGGGTTTGGGGTTTTTTTTTGTCAGTGGTTCTTACTGCACATTTCAGCATATTCAGCATGTTTGTCTTCACTGGGTCTCACGAGGCTGATGTGCATCGCACTGGACAATCTTCCAGGGATCGTTCCTGCGCCAATATTAACTCAAAGATAGTGGAGTAAACTACTCAGGTGGTAGTTTATGTCATGGACACCGAATGTGCCCATAGAAGAAGAACGATGCTCAGCTCTAACTTCACTTTGTTCCTTACTGAGAATTAGCTTCCTTGTGTAGATAAGCTCTCAATTGGCTTGTGTTTAAACTAGCAATATAATGGTCTGTAGAGATGGAGGGATGCTTTCTAGTAATTAGACATACTTGCAGCATGTATCAGCAATTCAGCAATTTGCTGACTTGAAAAATCAAACTCTCCATTTGCTTCAGCCCTGCTTTCATGCTGGTCTGCAGTGGTGTAATGTCAGCTGGTGGCACTGGGTGCACCCTCGTTTATCCTGTCACAGAGTCCAGCTCCATGGGCTGCTGTTCACTAGCAAGGGACATTTGTACAGGCCAAGGATCGTGAGAAATAAAGGAAGTCTTTTTTGTAGGGGAGAAAATAGGGGGGAAGTACAGGGGAGGATGAGGTCTGAACTGGCATGGACACTAGATCCCGTATTCTGTGGGGGTAATTCTCTCTGTCCAGTGTGTAAGCTTTTGATATTTGCTTTTGTGCTATGTTTTTCCTCGGGATAAATATGGATTAGATGGTTCAGTCTTAGCATAGAGAAAAGAGATAAAACAGTGTGCCCCAAGTAGATTCTCACCCATGTATAATTTGCATAGTTGCATTAACACCAACATGTGAGGGTTCATCCATTTATTTAAAGCTCATTAAACATGTTAATAAATAATTACGTTTCTGAGAACTTGAAAATCATAAACTTTGTTATGAGAGACTCCATTTTAACCATCTCTGATGTTGTCTTGCAGCTATCTGTAGGCTGCAGGATTTGGATGTCATTTGTATGTTGCAGAAGGAAGCTTTTCAGATAGATTGGTTTGACAGAAGAGTTTGAAGAGGTTTTTCCTTTAATATGTGCATGTGAGGCCCAGCTTCTCTAGTGCACCTCCGTGTAACTCAGTAATATTGTAGCTGATGGAACTGTAATCTCTTAACTGGCAGAAAATGCTGCCATCTTGATCCATGAATGTATGAAAGGCTGAAATAGAGTTTACCAGCAGTTTACCAACTGCACTTGAACTGATTTTTTTAGGAAAGATAAAGGCTGGTTTTGTCCTGCCCATAACTGGGTACATTATTTTGTGCCTATGTGGAGCTGAACACAACTCAGCTTTAGCCAGAGGTGGTCTCCACTGATAGGAAATGGTATTTCCTCTGATTTGGAGCAGCAGGGGAGAACATGACCTGAAGGTGAGTGACAGTGATTTATGGAAATGTCAGAAGTGGGGTCATGCTATGCGTTGCTTTGCAGCCCCTCTCTCCTATACTATTATCTGGATGTATTGTCACATTCAGCCTCTACTTCATGGCCGCACGCGGCTCCAGGTCAGCCTGTGCATTTTGAAGAAAGGAGAAAGGCCTGCCATCTGCTCCGTACTGCTGCTGCCAAAACTCCACAGAATGCTAACAGTAAGACAAGGCTTTGCTGCCAGCAGTTTCCATCTCGGAAGCACCACGGAGTGCAAGTGAAAAGATGCAAACACAAAACCTGACTGTCTGCAAATCAGTCCCAGGAACAACAAGCTGGAAGAGCCACGGCGTTGAGATTCTCAGGAAAGTATGGGTAAGATAAATGTATGCAGGATTTGCATACAGTTGTCATAACTACAGTACGCAATTAAGTGCAAAGTGTATTACTCTTGATATTTGAAGATAAGGGTCAAAACTAGAGTTTAGTTGCTGTTTTTCCTAAAACGAGCCTTGCTTTTTCTTGCATTGCCTTCACCAGTTTCTCTCATCAAGTGATTTTAGGTGTTCAGGCAGGCCCACACCTTCTCTAATCTTAGGCCCATGCTAGAAAATAAGTCAGTGAGGGTATTCTCTAAAATTGCAATGCAAGTAGCGAAGGGGTGTGTTTGGCTTCTATTACTTGCTGCTACCAAGCAGGCAAGTTGCATACATCAAACAGATGCTTGCACACAGCAGGTAAACTGTCAAACATGGAGAGCATCTGCGAAGAGCAGTGGGCTGTTCCAGGGCTGTTCCAGTCTCGGAGCCAATGGAAACTGGGACTGCTGGAAAATTTTGAAAACTGAAACACATAGGTTTGTGTAAAGCTTGAGAGTACTAGCTGTAGATGTACATTGACATTCCCAAGGTGGCTAATACTGTGCAAAAGGATAAGGTGCCTCAAAACCCCAGGTCCTCCTCTAAGCAGTCATGGCATAGTGGTATTTTTTTCGCTCCATGTTTCCTGTGAGAACAAGGGCTTCCAGCCATGGCACTGTAGCTGGTTTGACACCTCCTCTGGCTCCCTGTCGCAGCGTGCGCAGCTGAGCGTGTCTTGACGCAGCAGTGTGCAGGTGTATTTTCTGGCTATGCTCTGTTCCTTTGCAGGGAGAGCAGCATGGAAAAACAGAGTGGGAAGGTCCCTTAAGGAGTCGTTTTCGCTACCATCTTTTTCCAAATTAGAATCATCTAAGCTTAAGCTTTTCCTACCATAACAGCTGGCTAAATTTCCCCAGAGTACTGTGTGAAAAACTGTCATGGGTTGACTCAATGAGGGGACTAAAGATATATCAGTATAAAGATAATAGTGTAAATCAAGATGGACTCCGGCTCCTTGCTGTCATTCACTGGTAGGTTGCAGTCAGTTCTTCAGACCGGCAGTATGTAAGAAGGGTTACATTCCACCCATCGCCTTCAGGGACATGCCTGCTCTGGGGCAAGAGCAGCTGTGCTGCCTAATTCGTATGGGATGCTCAGTTCTCCTTGGAAAATGACCCAAAGAAACCCCTGAAAGAAGGAACATTTCTTTTTTTTTTTCTCTGTAAGCAGTTTGTTCTTGTGCAGGCAGGACCAGAATGCATCCACAAGTCACTGCTGTTTATGTTTGTCTACATGCAACGAGCTAATGAAGAACAAGCTAATCAGAACTGATAAAAACTTATGTAATTATTCTCTGAAAGCTTTGGTTTGTGGTGGACACAAAACTGTAAAGTTTGTTCTTTGTAGGGGCATTTCCTGTTTATTTTTTCTAGTTCTTCCTAGCTTTTTTCTTTTTTTTTTTAATTTTCTTTTTTTTTCCCCCTAAACTTCGGTTGAAAGGGTGGGAACAAGGGCAAGGGAAAGAAAGAACAAAGCAGGTGGAGTCCCTTTATGCTTGAATTTTGAGTAGGAAAAGATTCTTTTATTCTGAGCACAGCAGATACTTTTTCATTCTTACTTTGCTAGGAACCCCATCTCCCATTTTTAAAGGCCAATTCTGGGGCAGGAAAGCTTCAGTGAATTTCCCAGTTGGCTCTACAACCTTGGTTCCATCTGTGCAGCCTGAGATTCCCCAGCTGTGATACCCTACAGCTCACATTGCTACATACGATCCCGTATGCAGGAATCTGGTCAGGGCACGGTATTGCCTTATTTGTGTAATGGTATGTCCTTTATGTCTGAAGTGTAATTGCACAGGGAGGAGTTTTGCATAAGCTTTCTCCCATCAGAGGTTTATTTATCATGAATACTGGAGCATGTATAAACAGATCATTAATATTACCTTTAAACAGTGTCCTAATCATTGCACACAATGTTGAGGAGAGGGAAACAGGTAAGGCATTGTGGCTCCAGAGCTGTCACACCGGAGTGCCCCAAAGCAGTTCTAGCTATTGCTGGCAGCTACGAAGGTACTGATCCAAGAGAGGTTGACTTATCTTTAATTAAAAATGGTAAACGACCTAAGAAGATTAAACCTGAATGCCCAAACTAAAAATTTTCCAAAGTGGTCTTGGAGAGCAAGAGTGAAATTCTGAACCTGTTGCATTTGAGTGGCTTCAGAAACTGGAACAACCAAAACTTCTGCTTAGTTGGGGACCAAAATTGCTGGGCAGCTTTTAAATCTAGCCTTAATTTACTTTTCATAGTCAGTGAACTGCTTTGCCTTGGCGCAGTAAAGGAACTGCAGAATGTGCAGATGGACTGCACAGAATCTCTGTGTCCCTGAGAGAAACACCCTAAACCTGGTCAGTAGCAGGTTAGATCTGAGGAAGACTGAATTTCTTCTGTGGGTGATAAACATCTGTTGTTTACAACAGACGTATGTTAATAGGCATCCGTGTAGTTTCTCGTCTTTTTAAGGCTGAAAAGTGGTAATGGGATGGGGAAAAGAAAAATGAGTAATGCCCAGGTGGGCCTGGTTCATCGGGAGATGTGTTCTGTGAAGAAACTGTGGATCTGAAGTTGAGCTACTGAACTAACACCCAGCTAATCAGCCCAGTGTGTGTTTAGAGGGAATAGAGTCTTGCATAAATGGATGAGACCCAAAGCCTTTGTAATCTGTCTCTAAAAGCGATCATAACCAGATGCATTGCAAAATGGCATGTGAACGCTAAAGTAGCTCTACAAAGCTATTTTAACTTCTAACCCCCTGTGGTTAGCACAACATGTGATATATGAACGTAAAAGCACTAATGGAAAAAATGTTTTTACAGAAATGAGATTGTGTAGGTTTCCTATATAGTTTTCTTAATCATAGCTTCTTTGAAATAACACTTTTTCTGGCACCTGGATTGCCAGAATTTGTCAAGGTTAGATTTCATCGATTTTAATTAAAAAACCCCTGAATATAAATGCATGTTCATCTTGTGGCTAACCATGGGAGGACTTTTAATGGTAGCAAAGGAATTTAACTTGTCTTGTATCTGCCTGTATGGTCTGCATCCCCTCCTCTTAGTGTTACGTACCCACCAGTTTTCTCATGCCTTCTATTTCTTTATATAACTCTTTCAGAAACTAATAGTTTTGGGCTCATTGCTAGGAATCATTTTCATTGCAGATTTCTTTCTGGTTCCCTAACCCACACATCACTGGAGTCCTGTAAACTTTGGTCAAAAAACCTGACCCTGATCTTAAGGTCCTTTAGAAAGACACAAATGTCAACACTGATGAGCAGCTTAGGGAGGAAGCCTGGACAGAGATCACAGGATACAGCAGTTGTAATAACATTATTTCCTGAATGCACAGTAAGAAAATGGACAAGTTTTTACAGCTATCGAGAAAACCAACACAAACAGATACCCTGTTGCTCTGTAATTATGATGTGGCTAATGCTGTAGACATTGCTTTTCCCAAGGAAAAGAAAATATTGCACTGACTGCTAAGGAAAGGCCTGATCCAGTGGATCCTGACTTGGGAAAAAAAAAAAAAATAAAGGAGTCTTTTATTCCTTGTAAAGCAGTAGAGTTCTTAAAGCTAGCTAATTCCCATGTGTGATACTCTGAGGCCTGAGAAATGGAGGAGACACCTAACAGGAGAAATAATAATCCCCAGAGTTACTGGTTTTTATAGAAAACTTACATGACCAGGAGCAGGATAGGATAAGTGCGTAAAGACTTGAGAACAGAGAAATGGAGGTTGCTTGTCTGGTCCTCCAAAAGTAGAGTGCCTCCAAAGTGTTGCATTGTTCTTGCTACAGGGGTGGGTGGGAGTATGCTGAAGGAGGAGCATCAGAGTGAGAAGGAGGGCCTCTAAGCTGGACAGAAAGAGAAGGAGCTTCTTCTGAAGGAAAGGCAGGATCTGGATACTGAAGTCAGTTTTGATGCTAGATAATAAAGAGACAGCATTTTGCACTTAGACGTGTCATGAGGGGATAAAGAGGAACACTGGCCGGGAACAATAGGAGATGTAGCTTAGGTGCAGGAGCCTCTGTGGAAATGTGCAGTAGATTGTGAGTCCATTGAATCACCAGGAAGATTGTTGATACCCTAACCAGTGGCGGCACAGTCTCTGGCACCAAAACTAGAGGCAAACTGGAGACAGCATTTGCAGCAACAGGATTAGTCTCTCCAGCTACTTGATGAGATCACACTGTAATGAATGGAACGGATGGAGGGGCACCAGGGAGTGTTAAACGCATCTATGTCTTCTTGCTGCAGATGCTGGAGAGTTAATTAACAGGCACAGGGAGATACCTGTTCTGCAGATCAGGACAAAATGAGCAGAAGCAGGAACTGGCTCATCTTGGAGCCAAGAAGGGAATTGTGTCTGCAGAGCAATCTGGATACACCCTAGATCCAGCCCCGGATGCCTGCAAGTAGCTGGAGAATGTAGAGGTCAAACCTGCTGCTTTGATAAAAGAGCTGGAAACATTCAGAAAGTGAAGCTGTTTCGGCAGGCAAAAATGTAATGGCTGGCAGAACTCAAGAGCTGCCTGGGTTCTTATGTGTAAGCACAGCGCAAAGCAAACCCCGGACTGAACAAGCTGGTGAGATGAAAACAAGTGAGGCCCTACAGAGCAGGCCGTGGTGTTTGTAAGTAAGCATGGAAATCGTCTGGCAGTTCTGAGCAGCTCTGGAAAGGTTTGGGTCCTTCGTTCTGCAGTGCAAGTTTGTCTTGATGTCTGTGGAAACTCAAGATTTGAAGGGACATATTTAAAGCTGGATTGCAGAAGCTGCTTCCCCAGCTGTATAAGCAGAACAAAACCAAAACCTAGTCTCAGTTCTATCTCTGGAAGAAGTCGCTTCTGGAAAAGGAGGTGTCAAAGAAGTGTTTCTTGTCTCCTGGAAAGCAAGGATGGCACGGACACTCAAAATCTCGGTAATGTGGGGTACCAGTGATCTCAGTAGAGGCTAGGGATAGGGAAAGAGAAGGAAATGGTTCTGACCACCACCACCACCAAGTGTGACTTTAAAGGTACTGTGATTCATGGCAGTTCCTCCCTTGTCACAGCTGTGGAGATGCTGTCAGGAGAAGGACTTGAGGTACTCTTCTACTGCCATGCTGAAGGTCTGATGCGTACAGTGACCAGGAGGAAGCTGATAGAAGGCTGAAGAGCCTAAAAGCAGAGCTTCAGCTCTGGAGTGGAGGTGAAGGGCCTCAGTGGCCTGTATACCGCAGTGAGGCTGGGTAAATGAAAACCTTCCAGGGCCTGAGGATGGTTTGCTCTGAATGAAACTCTTACATTCTGAGGTGAGGGATAGTGAACTTTTCTCCATGGCCTCTGGTTACACCAGCACTGAAGGAGGCCATCCAATTATGGACTAGTTCCCTTCTCCCTTGCCTTCTGTTTCACAGGTGGGTTTAGAACAGTTGATGGTGTGTTTCCTTCCCCTCTTGAGAGTCCTTATCTGGTGAAGGAAAAACATCACTTCCTAAAAGTGCTTCCCTTGACACTAAAATTTGCACTGACCAGTGATGTCTGGAACTGTTAGTGACAGAAGATATGTTAATCAGCAACTGTCTTTATCTACAGTTAAAATTTAGAGGGGCACTGCTGGCCAATGCAGTCAAATTCTCAAGTGCACGTCTCCACTGACTTAATGGAGCTACTCTAATACGTGCTTACTACGTGAACAGCTGAAGAAGCTTTAGTAGTAATGAGCACAGGCAAAAGTTCCATTGAGTTTCATGAGAACTGATTGAGTAAGGTTTTTAAGCAATGGATTTTGGTATCTCTTAAATAATTGTTTAAGAAACAAGATTACTGCCACTGATGTGCAATGGCATTTGTCTGGCCAGGAGGAAATTTTGAATATTGACCATCTTAATTTACATCTCAAGAGCTAAGTTGGTGAAGTTTACATCCTGGTTGGACTTTTTTACACCAGTGAAGATTTGTCCTTTGTGGCCTAAACTGAAGTTAGGAAAACCCACATTGCATCCTTTAATCTGGCTTTTTTGGTTGTTTTTTTTCCTTTCTTTTTGCGTTTCATCGGATTCTGTGTCTGCTAGGCTTCACTTCTGTTTTGTGGTGAATTTCTGCTTTCTGGTTCCATGCACTAGGGATGTTTTTAGCAAGAACTTTTTTTTTTGTGGGATACATAATGCAGAGTTCTTAAACCATGGGCTTTGTTCACACTGAACTTCTACATTCTGCATAGCTATCCATCCAGTCACATTTCTTGCACAGAAACCCTCGCTCGTGCAGGACAGTCTGTCCTCATAAAAGTTAACTGGCAGCCCATGTGTAACTCACACTGAAGTATTTCCGAGGGAGTTCTGGTTTGGGCTAATTTTTAAGAGATAAGACAGTTGCACAGAGGAAGGCTGAAACGCTCACGCAAAAACGCGTGCAGGCGGTGTGCCGCTATGAAGTACACCTCTAGGGAATCTGAGAAAGGAAGAAACTTAACATACGAGTAAAATTGCTACCTTGTATAAGCTCCCAGTATTTTAGTTGGCAATCCCACATGTTTTCTTTTCTCTTCAAACTATAGGTTAGATCCATGGTTGGGAAAATCAGCTTATTTCTGGCCAAGGCAAAGAATTTTTGCCACCCAAGTATTTGGTTGCGTGTGTATTTTATATCCAAAATGCAGTAATTTTGTTAACAGTGAGCCTCACAGCACCTTGCTGTATATAGATAACTGCAGATGTAATTTTGCTTATATTTAATGTTAAGTGTTTGTGAGAAATGACAAGGCTATGTTTGTGGCAGTGGGCTTTCAAAATAACAGCAGTCATTTGGCAACTAACCTCACAAAAAGACAGCCTTTAAATCACCCTTCTTAAACACAAGACAACCCTTCTTAAGGAATGTTACCCATAACAGCTTAAATCTCAGCCTGCTTGTATCTGTGCTTCAATATATGCTTTATGCTTTATTTAAAAGGCTTAGAAGTATCATTAAGGATTGAAGGCAGTTTAAAACTGGTGTTTATATTGAAAGATGTAGAGGATGAGAACAGTCCCCAGGACAGGGCCTCAGTGTTCGTTGTCTGGAGGGCAGAGAGGTCCCGGATTTGCTGCTTCTCATGGCATAGGTGAGCACTTCAGACCTTTCCCATTGCAGGGCACAGCACAGGACGTAGGGGTCGTTAAATCTTGGTTAGTGCTTCTGTTTCTCTCCAGGTGGACCAAAGCATCAGCAACTACCTGTTACCTGTTGTTTGGGTTGTTTTTTTCTTTTTAATAGAAGGATGGGAAGAAAAGTAAGCATGGCAGGTCACAGAAAACTGCAGTGATGCAGTCACTTGTTCTCAGTGGGCTGCAAACCAGGCTGGAGTGACTAACTCCCGTGTTAGGAGACATAAACTGAATCTGGGATGCTCAGTGAGAGCTAATGTTGCTGTAAAATAATAACAATGCAATTATTTATTACTAAAAGTTAGGGAGCTACTTCCAGGAAGAGCTAATAAAAGCTGTCACCATCCACTGACTCAGATATTGCAAATCAAGGGAGAGAGTAGAGTAAGAATAATGAAATGCAGCTCAACTTTCAGTGTGTACCCCAAGATACAACATTGAGGAATCCTGAAGCTATGGTTGCTCTACAAAACTGTCAAGTAATAGAAATGAAGTGAGCAAAGATCTTTGAAAAGTAATTTTCTGAATAGAAGTATAGTTATTCTATACTTCTATAGTTATTCTATACTTCTATATACTATAGCTGTCTGCCCAGCTTCCTAAACTAATCCAAACTAGGTCATCTAGGGCTAAAAAGAGCTTGGATACCCAGGTGAAATAGCTCAACAGCTGACTGCAAAAGGTGCGTTAAACTGAGGCTTGCTTTATTGCTGAAATTTGCCTCAGTTTATACCGAATCACATTTCTTGATGTGATTGACTAAGACCACAGTCCTCTCTTGTAACCTGAGGTTAGGAGTCATCAATCTTGCAGGCTCAACAATGATGTGTTTTGCCTTGTAGAAGTTACAAGTATGAGGAAACAACTTCCTCCTCAGCAAGAACACAGCGTGTTTTCCTATTTTCAGTTCCACCCCTTCATTCTACTACATAATGTCTTTTCCATGAATAGCAGTTTACATGGTTTTTTTGAGCTCTCTGGATGTGGAGTAGCTGCGGCCCCTTTGCAGGTCCCAGCCTTGGACCTTAGCGTGGGTGCTGGTTCAGTCTTGTAAAAGGATACTGTAGTGCAGTAATAGGTTGAAGAAAACTAATCTTTGGAAAAGAAGGAAGTGTCAGGTCTAATCTCAAAGTGCATGTCATGGGAACCGTGTGTTGGGCATAGCTGACAGGCTTTTGGTAGCAGGGGGCTGCAAGGGAGGAGGCCATGAACTCCTCAGTGCCACTCACGTTGGCTTTCAGCCAGCTTTGAAAGGGGTGAAAGCAACCCACTGTGCACCAAAACCTCAACTAATGACAGCAGCACGTGGCATCTCTGCTCAAACATACTTGAGAAAAAGCAGGAGCCTCTAGGGCAGCAGGCACTGGAGGAGATGTGAGGAGATCTGTAGGAGGGAGAAGTGGAGGAGACGTGTGGAAAGGAGAGACACAGTCTTGGAAGGAGGCACTGCATGCCAGAGCAGGAACACCCTTGAGGGACCTGTGGACCATGGAGGATGAGTGCAAGAATATGGCATCCCAGGAGCCACCGTGGTCCATGTAAGAAGCACTGTGAAGCAGAGGAACAGTAAGAGGAAATGAGCAGTGGAGGAACATGGTGACATGATGGCATGACTGGCTGGGTGGATGAAAGGAGGGCAGTGAATTTTGTCTACCTTGACTTCAGCAAGGTTTTTGACACCGTCTCGCATAGCATCCTTTGGATCACTGGAGGTGGAATGAGAACTGGCTGGATGGTAGAGCGCAGAGGGTTGGGATAAGCGGTGCAGAGTCTAGTTAGAGACCTGTAGCCAGTGGTGTGCCCCAGCGGTCAGGGATTGGTCTGGTCTTACTCAGCATATTCGTCAGTGACCTGGATGAGGGCACAGAGGAACTTTGGCCATCCCTCAGCAAATTTGTTGGCAATACAAAACTGGAAGGAATGGCTGATACACCAAAAGGCAGTGGTGCCATTCAGTGAGATCTGGACAGGCTGGAGAGTTGGCTGGAGAGGAACCTGATGAAGTTCAACAAAGGCAAGTGTCAAG
>VZTU01021318.1:28038-65068 GCA_013400835.1 Zapornia atra | reverse complement strand
GTGTTTTTTTGTTGTTTTTTTGTTGGTTTTTTTTGCTGCAGGGCCTTGGAAAAAAAAAAAAACCAAAACAAAAGAGAACTGGAAAGAAGTCAGTAAGCAGGTAAACAGCTCATACCGACGCGATGACAATCATCAGGTGAGGAGAGATGTTGGAGATGCTGGCGAGGAGGTCTGGGGCTAGGCGGGATAGGTGGCTTTCTGAAAATTCACAGGGTGGGAAGATCTGCAGAACGTAGGCAGGCTGTGGGGGAGAGAGGAAAATAAAGAATAAGCCAAAAAAACCCCCCACAGATCAGAGACAAATCAGGGTGAGGGCTGGCTCAAAAAAATGTTTTAAAGTGGGGTGAGTTTTTGGGTGCTAAATGGCTTGTAACCCATGCAGCAGCTGTCACAGGGATGGAAAAGTTGGTGGGTTTTATTGTGAGAGGAAAAAACTGCTATTAATTCTCATTAATTCTCATCACTCTGGCCACCGACCATGAGTTCTGAGCTCTTTATACCCAGGGAATTGATTAAATTTATCGCGATGCTGCCACAGCATCTGGAATGTTTGGAATCACCAAACCCAAAACCTGACTGTTTTGTCTATGTGTGGGGAAGAGGAATTAAAACTCCATGTGCCCCAGAATGATCAGGATACAGTAACGAGGGAGAAAGGAGGATGTTGCTTCCAGTGCAGAGAGAGCTGGGAAACGGGTTTGGTTTGTTTTCAGGCAGAGACATAGGGCTGTGAGCAACCTGGGCCTATGTTTGGGGTTTTCCCTTCTGGCTTTGTGGAAATTCTATGGATTACATAGGTGTGTTGGGACCGTTGGAAGTGGCACGGTGAACACAGAGGGGTTGTTTTAATACTCCACCCAAACAGTTCAACTACAAACTTAAGCAAAGACAGACAGTTCGTGGCTGCGTTTATCTGTTGGTTTAGCTTATCTATGGGGCTCTTCCTGCCAATACCTGGTTAGAGCCGGGGTTGGGAACGTTGATGATCCCTGCGGCCTGCTTGGCCTGCAGGTAGCTGATGAATGCAGCCTTAAGTGACTCAGTCTGGTTCACAACGTCTTCCTGGTCTCTGCCGCAGGGCAAGGCCAGCAACAGGCAGTAATCGCTCTCGACCTGCGAAGAAAATCCAGTCCTCAAGTCAAGATTTTTGC
Organism: Zapornia atra; assembly: GCA_013400835.1. Lineage (NCBI taxonomy): Eukaryota > Metazoa > Chordata > Aves > Gruiformes > Rallidae > Zapornia > Zapornia atra. The sequence goes on along the minus strand of VZTU01021318.1, from coordinate 63,917 downwards.
CAGAACAGGCTGGCTCCTGACACAGATTCCTTCTCCGCAGTTGAAAAACCCTCTCTAAAGGGACAAAAGATGCACTGAAAGCTGGGCCAGCCCAGGAGATGGTGAAAAGGACTGAGGAATGTCCAAATCCCTACTCAGTTAGAGCCGGCAGGGATTTGTTCTGGGCCTGAGGGTTTCCCAGCTCTGGAGGCTGAGGGATGGGTGACTTCAGGGGTTTCCCAGCTCCAGTGTCCCCTTTGCTACGAGCGCAGAGCAGTACCTCCCACCCAAGACTCACATCCCATCTTTCACACTCTTTGGGACAAGGGAATCGCCCTGTTGTTCCTAGAATCCCAAAATAACCTGGCGCAAGCAGCGAGAGCAGAGGTTTCTGTGAGAACTGGCTGAGGGGTTTTTCCCAACAGCCCAGGTCCTGGCACACAGGTGTCTTCCCAAACACACATACTCTCTCCCAACCCATCCCATCCCCTCACCATCATCCTGCGTGCGACGCCCTCCAGCTGCGAAGCCTCCAGTCGCATGCGCTGCGCGATCCTCAGCGGCGGCCCTCCCTCCGGCGCCGGCAAGGATCGGTGCGCCAAGACGTTATTCCCGGAGACAAAGTGGAGCTGAACAGCGGCCGTGTCGTTTTTTAGAGCCAAAAGGCCCTGCCAGACAATGGGATATTTCTGGGAAGAGAGGGAGAAGGATTATTAAAGAGGATCTTAAATCCCACCTGAGCAGCTCGTTTGTCTCTGATATTTTCAACAGGTGATTATGGCAGCGTGGGCTCCGTGCAGATGTGACATCTCATTGCTCCTCACATGCACCACGCCGGGCTCAGGGTAGGTCCTGCTAAGTCAGTAATTCTGTCCTTTGTCCTTCTGGGTGGCTCCCTTCATCCGAGCATCAGAGCACTTCCCAGCCTCACACCCCCCACACAGCGCGATGCAGAGTACAGCAGCGGCAAAGGCCATTTTCTCTTTTACAAATGATGGACTGACTAAGAGCAAGAGAGCTGCTGGATGTTATACAGGAAATACTCGGCACCCAACGAACTCTCAGTCCCATGTCTGTGCCTGTTCTTCAGCATCTCCCTCCTCTTCCTCAGTCTCTACATTTCAGGAAGGGGGTTGGTAGTTTTTTCCCTTGAATACACTGAAAATGCTGCAGGCTGTTTGAGATGAGGAGGAGAGAAATGCTGCTCTGTGTTAACAGCACCTTACCAGGAGACACTAGGAAACACCACGTAAATGGGAACATGGCTAAAATTTACCAGGGACAGCAACAGCCTCCCCAAGACAGACAGATGATCCATCACCACCGCAGCATGTGAAGTGTTTTGGTTCCAGAGGTGAGATGAGGTACCCAGAGCTGGATGATTTCTCCCTGGATGAGGAGCAGGAGGCAAGAGAAGGCGACGGAGCGATACTCACCGTCAGAAGCTGAACCATATCCACAGGTCTCTGCGAAACGGGGTGAGGAGACGGCTCCTGTTTGAGAGCAGACTGGGGCTCGGGGCGATTGAGGGGCAGCCCCGGCGGGGCAGCGGGACCCGACGTGGTTGGGATAAACATGGATTGCTTGGGAACCGCCTGAGGTTGGTGCGGCGACGGAAGCTCCTGCTTCATCGAAATGGCAACGGGTGAAGGGTACGAGGTCTGGCCCGTGTCTGCTTGTGCCCTCTGAAGGTGGACATGAGGGTCCATGGGTGCCGCATGCCTATTTACAGTGGGGTGGTGACTCTGCTCGGGTCCTGCTGCCGGTGGGCCCTTGGGGTCCTGGGGGATCTGAGGAGTCTTGCTGCGCACTGGCTGGCTGGCGTGCGAGTGCTCGCCCTCTGGCAGACCCTGGGAAGCAGGCGGCAGGGAAAAAAGGAAGGACCTCAGACCACAGGTGTATCTGAACTCGTTCTTCCAAGTGTAAGGCTGCCAGGATGCCATCAGGCTGCCTCCAAAGCCACCCCTGGCAGCCTCTTGCAAAAAAGAGCTGCAACCACATCCCCCGAGCCCATCTTCAACCCACACACCACCCCCCCAAGACCTCTACATCCAGACACCAGTGGGCCACTTCCCACCTTCTGCTTGGAGTCCTAGTGCAGTTAAGGAAACAGGGTTTTTTTACACTTCCTCTAAGCAGCATCCAAACTTTATTTCCCAAATAAAAATAGCTGCTCTTGTGCTATGATCTGAAGAAGGGCTTGGAGACTAACCACAGAGCACTGAGCTCGGCTCCTGGGGCCATGCAGAGCCACACTAGGGCTGTCATTAGCCCAGAGTGCTCCAGATTTCAGGTAGGAGGAGAAGAAAGGGTTTTAACTTCTCACCTGAGATGGGGTCATGCTCCGGGAAGGCAACCCGATCGGCGAGGCACCCGGGAACTGAGGATGCCCGAGCTGTGCCGCCGTATGGTAATTCCTCATGTCACCATACACCGACCGGTAATCGTGAAAGGAGCTCCCCGCGGGGTGCATGATCTGTACCCCGTGCGGTACCACCACCGGCTGCGTCAAAGGCAGTCCAGGCAGCTGGCTGCTAGAGGGGACGCTGAGGAGCCGGGCCTCGCTGTGAGGAGAGTGTGCCATCTTGCCTTCAGAGGATTTTGGCGTCTCCTTTCCGGGCTGTGGGGTTTTACTAACAGGAGGAGTTTTCACAGCCCCTTCAGGCGTTCGGGATTGTCTCGTCTCCGAGTGGTGCTCGCCCACAGCGGCCATGTGTGGGTGCATGATCATCCTCACGTCCCGGGGAACGTTGTACTGGTCGAGCCTGATGCTCGGGGGGTGCATGCGGTAATCCGGTTGCATCACCAGCACGTCGGACTGAACGGGGGCCGGCCCCCTGCACACTGTGGTGTGGTGGTAATGCATCTCCTCCTCGGGGGCGTGCTGAGAAGATAGAGGAGGCATGACGATGTCTCGGATGGGAGCTGGCTGGGGCGTGCTGGATCGCTGAGGTTTGATCTCGATCTGGGGTTGCAGAGCAGCTCTGGGGGAGTGGAGCGCTTCTGGGCGGATGCTGTAAGGGATGCCAGAGAGAGGAGGGGTGTTCATTCTCACCTCTCCTTGGGATAGATGGCCCAGGGACACAGTCTGCGTTACGCTGTGAGGGGGCATGATAACCGATTGCTCGGGGTGCATGCTGGATATGTACTGAGGAACAGGGATTCCTGGTGCCAGCATGACAGGGGTGCTGCTCGATAAAGCTGGAGACGAGGTACTGCCAGGATGGCAAGCTCGGGGGAACGGTGACGGCGAGTGGCCGCTAGTACGTGGCGAGTGTGGCTCCTGTTTGGTGACTCCCAAGTGGGAAATAGCCCGGTCGGTTGGGGTGCTGGGTCCCGAGCTGACGTGGTTTGCTTCCGAATGTATCTTCCCAGAGAGGGAAGGGTGGTGAGGACTAACTCCAGGACTCAAGTTGGAGGGTTGCAGAGTTTTGGTCTCCACTTTCAGAGCGGCTGGATCAGACAGTTTTTTGTTCACAACCATCTGGTTGTGGACCAGTACAGGTGGAGTGTTTACAGTCTGTGTGAGGACTTTACCGGGCTGAGACGCTGGAGTCTGGACAGAAAGGTGGGACGAGTCGGACTTCTCCAGCGCAGTGCGCTCTTGTTTAACAGAGGAGATGACGGGCGACGTATTGTAAGGTGGCGTTCCCAGTACCAAAGAAGAATGGGTGGAAACAGTCCCGTAACCTGCCGAGGTCTGGGAGCCTTTTGGCGTCGGCTGAGATGGCGTGATAGGTTCCTGTTTAATCTGAGACTTTGATACAGACTGCTGAAACTCAATGTCAACAGCGCTGGCAGGGGGAATCTGGCTGATCTTGGCACTAATGCGCTGAGGACCTTCTGTCTTCTGCCCCGAGTAACTCAGAAGCACGACGCCTTCTGAGGTGTTCACCCGCAGCCCTGGACTGGACCCAGTCTCTACAGGCCTCTCCTCAATAATAGACATTGAGCCCGGATGAAACCTACTGTTATCATTTGTGCTCGACCTCTGCTTAAATTTCGGCGAGGGGGCGTTGACGAGACACGTTTGGGTTTGGGGAGCTTGCTTCACCAAGGTGATCCTCGGAGCCTCCTCCAGATCCACGCTGTGGGGCATCCTGCTGATAACCGAAGTGGCTTTGGGAGCAATCACAGTACTTATCTTTTCCTTCTCGCTGAACACCGGTGCTTCAGCCGCCGGTGGGTCCAAGGTGTTTGTGACGGGAACCGCCGGCTTCTCCTCCGAAACCGGCTTTATGGCCTCTACCGCAGGGTGGAGGGGGGTTTCATCCAAACGAGGCGCGCTCACCGGCTCGGCGTGTGTCGTCGTGACATGCGTGGAGGTTATGCTCGTCGCCGAGATGTACTTGGGCTCCATGAGGATCTTCCTCAAAGTGCTGGAGTTTGTATTGATATCTGAAGCCTTTGTGTCTGGTGGGAGAGCAGGTGGGGGTGTGGAACGGGCACGGGACTCCTCGTGCCTCACCATCCACTCCGGCACCTTGGCAGCACCAGAGTGAAGGGGGACGATTGTGGCAGGCGCGGGGGTGGGCAGCTTGGCTGCTGCTGGAGGGACAGCAGGAAGGGCTGCACCTGGGGCGCTTGGTGGCGTGATGGGCGCGTTCTCCATGGGTGACTGTATTTTGAACCCGCTCTGGCTCCCCTCGTCGAGGGGAACCGGTGGGGTGGCCAGGTCCAGAGGAGCCGGAGGGGGTGCTTTTGGAGAGGTGCTGCTCTCGGCGACAGCTTCGTGTGTGGCCACGTCAATGGCTGCAGCCTTGCTGACATCAGGAATGCTTGGCTCCACCGACACCTGAGCTGCACTTTTAGTTTGCTTCTCCTCCTTCGGGGCCTCTTCGGGTTTTGTCTTTACCTCACTGGCAGGGGGTGACTTGCTCTGCGGTCTCTCCGGCTCGAAGGTGTTGACTTCAGCAGCGTCGCCCTTTCTGCCCGTGCTCCTTTTACGTCTCTGCCGCGTGGTTTTCTGACGGCCCTTTTCCTTCCGAGCAACTTCAGCCTCCTGTAAGGTCTCGGCCTCCTGCGCGGAGTTGGAAGATTCACTGAAGCTGACTTCGGCCTCCTTGCTCTCCGTCTCTACCGCTGACGGGGTGGAGCTGGGAACCGGCTGCACGGCGGGCTCGACGGCAGCCTCAGTTTCTAGGATATTATTCACCGCCTGATCAGTCTCGGGCTCCATCTCCTCCCGAGGCAACGGCAGCACTAAGGGCTCTGCAGGGATTTCGGCTTCCGATTCAGCGGGATATGTCGGGGGGGCAGGAAAGCTTTCGGTCTCCCCAGAAATATCATTGATGATGGAGCCAATGGCCGCCGCCAGCTCTGTTTCACTAGCCTGATGCGCGGGTTTGTCCCCTTCCTCCTCCTGACGCACTTCAGGCACGTCTGCCGTCGGGTCTTTGTAGGCAGCAATGGACGGAGGAGTTTCGGTGAGCTTGGCGATGTTCTCCACAGCCTGCTCGAGTTCGATCTGCTTTGCCAACTGGGCAGCCTCAGGGGACTGCTTCGGTTCCCGCATCACTTCCTTTTCTGTTTCTGGGAATGAATCTTCTACCTCATTCTTAGCAAAGTGGGGTGGTAAGATGTCCTCTTTTTGGGGGCTCTTCAGTTTGGCCGGAGACACTGCCACCGGTTCGGTCTCCTCATCGGCTGGTCGCAAGGCGCCCTTGACTTCATCCACATTGAGGCGTATTTCCACATTTTTGAGACACACAGATGCTTTATCTACAACAGTTTTGGTATTTTTGTACCTTCCCCTTTTGGATTTCGTAACCTTTTCTGGCACTGGCTTCTTCTCAATGATCTCAACTGTGGGGATTTCTAGCTGGTTCTTCTCCACATCCAGTTCTTTCCGATCACGTTTCTGCTCGCTCACTGCCAGGTCTTTCTCAGTGGCTTTTGCTTTATTGCCATTGTCGACAGTGCTCGATTCCTGACTGCTTCTTTCAGCGGCATCCTCGGATTCAGGCGCGGTATCAGCTTTCGGTTCATTCTTCCCTTTCTTCCCCTGTTGGCTGGTAGCAGCAGAGGAGTGACCGTGTGTTAGCTTCTGGGATCTAGGAGACCTCCAACCTTCTGTAGGCTTAGGGGTTTCCACGGAATCTTTACTTTCAGTCTCCTCTGGCTCTTGCTGTGCCGGCTCTGTCTTTATCGGTGAGATGTCCTCCTCCGGCTTACGGCGTGTTTTTGGAGGTCTTCCCCTCCTTGGGGTTGTAGGAACACTGGCCACCGTTTCCTGTGGTTCCTTTTCCACTCTCTTCCTGGTGGATCTAGTGACCTCCATGGAGTCCTTCACCGGAGATGGGCCTTCGTTGTCCCCTGTGGTAGCATAGACCGACCTCACATTTCTGCGCCGAGTCCGGCCTATTGGCAAGCTTGGCTCCGCATTTTCTGGCTCTGCAGCAGAACTAGGAGATTTAGCAGCATTCCTCGAAACCTTCTCCGCTTCCACCTTCAATTCAGAGAGTTTCTGTGTCTCCCCACGAGGAGAACTTGACCTTTTGAGTTTTTCACGGTCAATTCTTTCACTCTTCCTCGTGACAGGCTTTTCTGTCACGTTAGCTGTAGCCGATTGCACTGGGGTCTTGGAGCGTTTGCTCTTGTAGGACTTCTTGTCTTTGACAACAACCGGAGTTTCGACTTCCATATCGTTGTCAGAAACAGGCGGCAGGATCTCGGCAGCCGCCTCTACCTTCTGATTGGCACCAGCATCAGCGTTGGCAGAAGGCAGAGGATTTTCTTCTTTCGGTTCAGCAGCCTCATCGGACTTCTGAACCAGCTTGGCCGGAGGTGGAATCAACTGGGCAGCTTCGGGTTCTGGATCTACACTGATGTCTACTTGGGAAAACGAAGCTCCGGGAGTAGGAGGCTTGGTATCCAAGTATGAAGGATGCTCTGCTGACACAGTGTCTTCTTCCAGCGCTAGGCTTGTAGCAACAACTTCTTTACTCGCTTCTGTGACTGGCAGGGGTTCGGTTTGCTCAGGTGGTTCAACTTTGATGGGAGCAGCAAGTTCAGGGAAAGGTTTTTGTTCCTCTGGAGCAGAAGCAGGTTCAGATGGTTTTTCTTCTTTTACTGAAGCTGGTTCCACCACTGCCTTCTCATTTGCTACCTTCTCGGAAGCAGCCGGCGCTGGTTCCTGTTGTAGGACAGCACCCAAGGAGGGACCCACCACCGAGGAAGTTTTATGTTCTGGTTCTTTACTATCAGGAACCGTTTCTGGTGTTTTTGGACAGTTTTCTTTATCTTCCTGTTTCTCCACCTCTTTGGGTTTCTGATCTTTCTCCTTTTCTTTCTGCTGCATACGTGTCAGTTCAATAAACCTACTGTGGAAGAGAACCACCGGTTCTTGCACCAGATCAGCCGCGCTGTTAGTACCATCAGAGGAAGACTGTCTCCCATACAGTCTACCAGAAATGAAGTCGAGATCGTCGTCTTTCCTCTCTAAATGCTGCAGGCGCTTGGAGTCCTGTTCAAAGATGGAACTATGCAAAAACCGAGACGCAAACAGTTCCTGTCTCTCTTGTTCCTCCTCTTTGTGATCTTCCTTCTTATCATCCAGTTTTCCCCCTTCTGAATCAGTCCTGATTTTTTTCTTTTTCATATACCAAGATGGGATAGGTCTCGGAGCTGAGTCGACCTTCTCTTTGTCTTTGTTGTTTCTAAAACTAGCAAATCTTGAATCCCAGTCTAGAAAGGACCAGTTCTCTTCTCTGGATGAAGACAGAGATTTAGCTCTCTCAAGCAAAGCCTTTGTGTCCGGTGTGATTGTCTTGTCCAAGGCGAAAGAGTAAAATTTGTTTCTTTCTAAGGAACTTGACAGTCTTTCCTCTCTTTCACGTAACTTTTCTTCCCTGTCCCTCAATAAAAAAGACAACCTGGAACTCTCTAACAAGGACGAGGCTTTCGGGGAATGGGGCTTGTTTTCACTGTCATCATCTGAATCTGAAGGCACCTCCCCAGGTTCCAGGTCTCGGACGGATCGCTTGCGGATGCTGTCTCTTTTGACGATGCTGCTTGGAAAGCTGATATCGACTCTACCAGGCTCCTGCTTCACTTGTGTTTCCCACCTACTCGAGTCATCTTCAGAGCTCAGCACAGACAGTTTTATTTTAGCCATTTCTGCCATCTGCTCCCTTCTGCTGGAATCATAAGGATTAAATTTCAGCGAGTCCTCCCTCACAGTCATGCTGGAGTACGAAAGACCCTTTTCTTCTATTTTAGGTGACTCTTTGGTTTCCTTTAACGGCATTAGCCTCGGAGAATCGAGCGTGTCGTCATCTTCATGGAAAGGGAAGTGTCTGATACTAGGGGAACAGGATGTCCTTTCGGAGTCCTCACTCACCTGACGAGAGCTTCGGTAGTTTCTTTCTCGTTTAGTGCTAATTTCAAAGTCAAACTGGTCAGTCTTTTTCCTTTTACTCGGCGGAGAGTCATCGGTAACGTCTTGCGGAGGTTTTCCCACCTCGTGGACCAAGCTCCGTCTTTCATATTCATCCACATCTTTCTTTGGACTGCCAAACTTCTCAGACTTTGCAATCTCCATTTCCAGCTGCTGTTTTAACCTGCGGCTTTGCTCCATTTGTTTCCTGTAGCTTTGTGTGTGGTCGATGTCAATGCCAATTTTCTCCTCTGTATCAGTCGACTGAGGTTTCTCTTGGCCAAGTTTATGTTCAGATGTTTCTTCAGGAAGACCAGGGTAATTCTTCCTGGAGTCCTCTCTCTCTGTTCCTTGGTCGTCTAGTAACTGTACCTGTTTGTGCTGGGGTTTTACGGGGTTTGATTTTTTAGAAGAGAGCTCCTGAACTTCCACTGGCTCATCAGCTGCCTCCATTAACCTCGCCTGCAAATCCAGGGTGGGACGCATGCCAATGCCGCCAACAGCAAGTGTCTCCTGAATTTCTTTGGGACTAGTAACAGGAATAAGTCTTTCCAGTTTGAGTTTTTTAGATTCCCTTTTCAGCATCTCCTTCCTCAGGGGTTTTCTTTCCAGCTCTCCTTCCCTTAATGTTGCTGTTTCTCTAGATGAAGCCGTTGCATCAAGCTGCTTTTTCAAAACCATGCGTGCGTCTTCCTCATCTTGGCTGCTTCTCTTTGCTTCCAGTTTTTGCCTATCAGGCTTCAGATTAGCATCAGCAAAGCGCCTTTTACGAGCCTCCAACTTGTCTAAATCCACAGCATTTGCCCCCTCAGAAGTCTGCTCTGTCTTCAAGTGCTTTTTGGGTTTCACTTTTCCCTCCTTATCCACCACTTCTACGTGGCTGGCGAGGGCCTTCTCTTTTTGTACCTTGGTTCTGACAGGTTCCAGTTTAGACTGCTCAGACTTGGTTTGCTCAGCTTGAGATGTCTGTGTTTTTTGTTCAAGGAGCGGGGACTTCATAGTGTCATTGTCAAGCTTTGCTCTCAGTTTCTCCAAAGCGGGCTGATCAATAACCTTCCCTTCCTTTTCCTTAACCCGGGTCAACACAACGCAGGGCATGAGTTCCAGGCGGTTTTTAGCCGTCCCTTCTTTGTCACCTCTCTCTTTACTCTGTTTACTATTGCCCTTCACTTTTTCAGGGCTGGGCTCTCTCTCATTCTCCTGATCTGTTTCAGAGGACTGGGAGCTGGGCGAATGGATTTTTGCTTTTCGTTTTTGCTTCTCAGTTTTCTCCTTTTCTATTTTTTCAGGCTTTTCCTTTCTCACCAAGCGTTTCTCCTTGTCGACTCTCTCCTGGTCGAAAGCACGCTCCTTCTCAGCCTTCTCGTTTTTTGCGTAGCGCTCCACGCGGGCTTTGTCCAGCTTGTCGTATCGTGGAGGAGACAGAGAGCTGCAGCTGCCACTGCGATCCGATGATCTGCTGTAAATCCTCCTCTCTGAATCGCTCTGCAGACGTTCTGATTGTGAGGGAGATGCTCCAGGGCTCTGTGGACGCCTGGAGTGCGTTGGACTCTGGCTCCGTTCGATTGGTCTCCGTTCGTGGTCTCTGTCCCGGTCGGATTCAAACCTTTCCCTCTCCCGCTCTCTCTCCCGTTGCCTGTAACTGTACTCCCTGATGTCCTGCTCGTATGGATCGCCTCTGTAATCCCTGTACTCCCGTGGGTCATCGTAGTATCGTGGGTCATAGTAGTCTCCTTGGTAGGGATCCCACTCTGCGTAGAATTCTCTGCCTCGAGCTGGGTATTCTCGCCGAGGATCCTCAGGATACGTCCCCGGAGTCCGAACGGTCTCGTAGTAAGTACGATCAGGGGCATACTCGTAAGATCCTCTTCTTTCATCTCTGCTAAATATAAGAATGAAGAGATTAGTTTTCCTTCTCAACCAGCATACTTTGTCACCATGTTCTTTGCTATGCAGCGGAATCGGTTTATTACAATTCCCAGCTGCAGACAGAGGTTTAACCAAGATTTGGTGGATGAAATGCTTTCTTAGTTTATTCAATACAGTATGCAGCTAAGTGGTCATCTCGTGATGGCTCTCCCAAGTATCTTCTCACCACCCTCACGGTTTAATTTTTTGCCCTACTCAAATATTGCATTAAATTCAGGTTAGAATCTACACAGCACCTGCCTGCGCGCCCACGTGCAGCCCACCCTCTGAAAACACGAGTCAAGTCAAAACTCAAGGCCAGAACCTCTCCATTACTAAGCAGTAACATGGTAAGTGCTCATTTCATTCCAAGATCAGCTCTTGTCGCCGTGCGGGACAAGCTGGCATTGCCTACTTACAGTAAGATCAAGTCAACAACAACAACAAAAATCAAAGAAAATCAGGCTGCTGTGGAATCATGGGAGGCACTGGGTAAAATAAGCCAAGCAATTAGCTTTAGTATCTCCCCAGTACCTCCGAACAGCAAAAATAAGCCATTTCTAACACTGAACATTCCTCTTCAGCAGAGGGGTGGCACATCGCTGGTGCTCCAATTCTCCAGCATTACCGTATCTTGCACATACGTTTATTTGGCTTCACAGTTTATGTTTCATATTCCAAGCTGGCAGCTTCCACCTTTTCAGAAACATCAAAAATTGAAGAATACAGAGAAACAAAACACAAGAGGCAAAAACCTCATCCTGTGAGCGAAGTGGGACCTTGCAAAAGGCAGCTGTGAAGTTAAAATTGATCATGGGGTTTTGTGGTGGTTTTTATTTCCATTGTATCTTATTTAGACTGGTTACAACTACGACCTAAGAAAACTTTGGTAGTGCAAATGTTGGCATCACTGGAAGAGACCACGAAGTGTCAGAAGGAGCTCAGAGGAGAACCAGAAGATGTGGAGTTACAAGACCCACTGCAGAGCTTGCTCAATCACTATGATTCATTATTTCTAAGCACTTCATAACGACTGTGTGAGCATAATGAGAGAAAAAACAAGCCTAACATGTACCCAAGTATCACGTTGTTCCAGAAATCAGCGCTCCACTCCGAATTATTCTGCAGCGAAGACAAGCCCAGCTGACTCCTGTGCCTTCAAAAACATCCAATAATGCACTTTTTTTTGAATTTGGTGTCATTCAGAGGAAATGATTCCTGCCTGCTTGCTGGCACATCACAACATCTGGCAAGTGCTGCACAACGCACACATTTATTTTCATTATGCAAAATCCTGATTGCTGATTTTGAAATCTCCCTTGCTTTTAAATCCAGTAATTTTGCATATATGTTAAGAGCAATCTATTTTGCTGCAAGAAAACCATCGAATTTATCTAGCTCATAGGTACAATCAGTGTCATGCTGGGCTTACTCATAGCTAACCAGAACCCTAACAATTTAAGCCAGCCTCTGAAGGTAATAAAAATGCACCCACGCTTCCCTTTTCAGCCTTCACCATAGTCATCTGTAATAAAAACACAGATAATGCCACTGGAGGGAAAAAAAGAGCACAAAATGCAGGGTGCTTCTGTGCCAGGCTGCTCCCAGCAAGGGTCTGCAGAGATAAGTGGCCATGCAGGGGGAACACACGCCTCTGCAGCATGGGCAAAACAGCCAGACACCGTCACGACAGATGCTGCAGACACAGAAGACATTTTTCATGTCAACCAGTGAAAGAAAGAAAAAATAGCATGAAGTAAATTGCAGCCTCACTTGTATCTTACTGTTTTATCAAGTTTAATAAACTAAACTGTTGGAACGGGGCAAGTGGAAGATCAGATTTTACTCTCTGCTCCAGAGAGGAGCTGCTGTGGTTTATCTGAGTATATACACAGCATTAACACACACATTTCTCTCAAGGGTGCAGGAAGGCATGACAGATACGCTACTCTCTGCGTGCCTAAGAAAAGACAAATGACTCACAACTGTGTCCTGGTGACCCATCACAGTAACCAGACACTAAACACACAGATCACACACATAGCCCAAACCTCCCCCTAAGGATGAATTTAAATCATCGGCTGCGCTTCGGATGTGCGGTATCCCGTTTGCGTTACACTGCACAGGTTAAAGCCTGACAACCCTCCAAAAAGAAATTAAAAGGTAGAATACCATGAATACACAGTAAAATGCTGTTAAGAGAACTTTAGAAAGAGAGGTGAAATTGAGCAGAACAAAACCAAGCATTTTTTTAGTAATTACCACCTCAAAGAAAGTTCTATTGCACTTAGGACGAGGCTGGGCAATTAAAAAGACTGTAATGAGGGTTATCAGACACATGCCTTCTTTCTGCCAGCATCTCATAGAAGTCTCGGATATCTTGACCCGTTTTCTCCATGGAATGATAAAATGCCAACTGACTTTCCCGATTTGCAAAGTCCACCTGAAAAACAAAGGGTAAAATCATGTTCAGTCAAGAGCAATGTCCGCATTTTGACACTATTTCACTGCCTGCTGCACAAGCTGAAGATGGGAGGCAGAACTGGAAGTGGGGATGATAATATTTAACTAAAAAAGGTCAAATTGCTTCTCAGGACCAGCCCTATGCACCCCCCAGGAATAAAGACCTTTCTCTCTTTACTCAGCGTAGCTGTGTGGAGCCATACAACCACCTCCTTGATGGCGGATGTTGTTCTAGCTGCCAGGCTGAGGTTTCTGTTCAGTAAAGCAGCAGGAAAAACACACGTTATTATTGTGGTATTGATGTTTCTAACACTACAATTCCAATTATGGTTCCAAGGTCCCTTTTATCTCGATGCAGTGCTATAGCAGGTCAGTATCATTGATCTATTTCAGGCTCCACGTTGCTTGCCCGGGGTTATATGGCAAGGCAAGAGCAGGGACTGGAAAGGAACCCAGCCTCCTGAATTGCAGCTCACACTCTTCTAGCTACTCAGAGTGGATGCTTTCTAGCTCGGGTGACAGTATTAAGAAGCTAGTGGGATAGCTGTGCAAAAAATTAAGGATTAGAATGGATTTAGCTGCATGTATTCCACATAATGCCGTTTTGTAAACATTCTAGTTCCTTCTGTTTTTAAAAAATAACAACCTAGACATTTGTACAACCACAGCAGTGGAGCACAGACACACACACATCATGGGTGTTGCTTATTCCAAAGTTGCTTGAGTCGCAAGACCCACAAACACCAGAGAGGAAACTTTGAAACGACCACACATTTTATTGTCTATAAAACTAGACTACGGCATATCCAACTCCTGACCCCAAGGGGTGTGAAGTTGCTACATTAACACACCAGATGAGAGATCATGCATCAAAATCATTGAAATCTCACTCTTTAGGAGAGAAGAAAGGAGGAGGAGGAAGATAATTCAGAGGGCTGGCTGACACCTCACATCCCCAATTAGTGGAACCGATGGGACAGTCGTAACAGGTATTACTGCATTCACCCAAATCCAAGACATTTCTGTAAGTGTTGCTCCAGGAGAAACTACCTTCTAGCTAGTTTTTAAAAAAAAAAAAAAAATTGTATTTTAAATCTGCTGTTAAAAGGAGCTGCCATTGCAAGAGGAGCTGCTGTACCCCCCAAACTATGGCGTGCAAGCCACTGCCGATTGCCTCAGCCAGGTCAAGAGCTTGGATGTCAGCAGGGAGCAGCTGAAAGGCAGGCATGTGTTATCCCAGAGGAGATCACACCCTCAGGCTTCAGTTCTCTAACAGGACGAAGGACAAAACTTTGCCTTGGATTTGGGCAAATGAGGTAGTAACACGGACACCAACACTCAGGAGCTTAGAGAGACAAGTTCAGTGAAACAAACGGCAGAATACTGGAAAAGGCTTTATAAGTAACAGTTAAGATACCCTAACATCTTGATAAGCCGAGTATCAAAAAATATAGTTTAAGCCTTTTGATGTCTGGGACATGGGTGTCCCACTAAGGATTCCTTTTGCCTGGCGGTCTGCAAATGCCAGCATTTAAGGGGTAAGGCCTAAATGCAATTTGTTTCTCTTTTTTTTTTGTTTGTTTGGTTTGTTTTGGAGGTCATTCTGCACACCTTAATTTTATTCCCACCGATTTTCCTCCCCTTGGTCTCTTTTACAGCTGCTTGTGCATATTCAATCTCATTGTAGAGAACCAGGGCCATGCCTTTTAAGCGGTCAAACACCACCTGTAAAAAACAAAAAAACAAAACAAAAACCAAATAAGAGCCTCATCCACAGGACTTAATGTCAGTCCCAACAAAATCCTAAGTCATGAGGATACCAGTAAGAAAATAATTTTTAGCAAGGTGAATTTCCAGGCTTTTCTGATGAGGCATATTGTAATGAAGAGACAATAAAAGGACATGGGACTGCTTTGAATTGTGGATATTGTGGCTTGAGGTATATTATGCCTTTATTTTGTTTTTCTGTATTTTACCTCTTTATTCCTTTGGAGACTGAGTTTTGCAGTTTCTCTTTGTTTACTTTTAGGTTTTCTTTTTTGGAAAAATTTCCAATGTGTTTTAGGGGGGAAAAAAGGTAAAGGGAACATTCAATCCCAAAATGGAAACAAGTTTTTGTTATCACACTCTGCAGTACCACTTGTCAGTTGCCAAATGCCCAATTTCCAAATACTGGCTGCCTTTAGCAACATCAAACTTGTAATTCAAGCAACAACAGCTACAATAAAGAAGAGCAACGCTGCAACACAAACCCACAAAAGTCCTTTAAGGAGGCAAGATCCAGATCCTGCAAAGATTTACATGTTGCTTAATTTTAAGCACATTAATGTCCAAGAGAAATACACGGGACAACTCACACGCTTAACTTTAAGCATATGCATAAACCTCTAGTAGTGACCCACAGCAGGGCAGGTAACACACTCCACTGTGTGATATGGGTATGTTGCACCATCATTTTCTCTTCTTTTACATACTTTGGCCAGCATGACTATCCTAACTGCATTTTTAAAAAGTCTTTTTTTTTGGTCTGATGAGAAAAAAACCACATAGTTATGCCTAATTATGTAATTAGCATGAATGCGTGTAACTACGTAATTAGACTGTTGTTTTTCCAATGTTAAGGAGAATTTTGTTGGGGAGAGACTGTACTGCACAAGAGCAACAAATGGTTTCCAATACTCATTACCTCGGCTCATTCAAAATAGGGTGCTCTGCGTATCCCATCGACAGGGTGTAAAAGCTACAGAGCCCAGTTGGCCAAATTACACCCCAGAGAGCAATTTCTCTACCTGAGCTATAAAGCCCTGGACAGTGGGGGTTGAAAGGACAGGATGGGAAGAAAGGAAGACAGTAACAACTTCAAACCACACACCAAAGCCTCCCCACCTACCTTTACCACAGGCCCGTATCGGCAGAAATGGCGAGTTAAATACTGATCCGTAACGTTTGTAGAAAGCCCATCTAACCACACGCAGTTTGTAGGCATGCTCTTTCCAAAACCCAGCTGAACACAAAAGGGCAGAACTTCCATCAGTAACAATTCAGGAGCGTTAAACCGACTGAGCAGCGCGCGGCTAATTAAAGAGTTATTAGAAGAAGGCGAGTCGTTTGTAGGGGTTTTCTAAAATTAGCACCTCGCGCAGGTGCAAGACAAAAATCAAATAGCAATTAATGAAAATAATTCTGCATGCTTAAACAAATACAGTGTTTGACAACATTTGTTTCTTCTACAATTTGAAAGCTTCTGAAAAGTGACAGGTTGACAGCTCTGGGGGACTGACAGCCTCTGTTTATCAGTAGTACCGGTATGGATTCTCTGCACGGCCTCACCAAATGTGGACCTTCAAGGCCAGGGAACATCAATCTACTCAATCCTGGGGCTCATTACTGAGACAGCCAATAAAAAATGCTGATTGATTCCAATTATGGTGGTGGTTGAAAGCATCATGGGCTAATCTGATCTACATGTTAAAAAACATCTTACTTCCATCAACCACGCTGCTGGGAAATAGCCTAGGATGAAGGTAACAAGGAGAAGGATAGAGTCCATGGGGGTGGATTTCTTTACCTTGAGCCGGTTATTTCCAAGATATTCCCCATCCATCTTCTTAATTGCTTTACACACACTTGCAATATCACAGTACTGCAGGAATGCATACTGAGGAACACCGTTCACTTTCTTAATGTCAATATCCTGGGGAAAAAAACACACCAAAACCAACTGGCAGTCAGCAACAGGCTGAAAAGGACATTCAACAGTGTCAATCAGAGCTAAATGGATTAGATTTTTTTTGAGACACATGGCACAGCAAGCACTGTTTTAATTACTGTTTTCTTCAGAGAGAGGATTTAAACAATAGAAGGCAGTTTAAAATTTCCCTGTTCTGATCTATCTCATTCAATAGCAAAACCAAATCCTTACCACTGATGCAGAGAAAGCTCTTCATGACACAGATTTAAAATTCAACCCCGTGGAAGTAAGCCTGACCTGACCAACTAACAGCAGCTTCAGTTTGTTAATATTGTGTCATGAAGAGACAACTCAGAATGAAAGAAATACAGATTAATTTTCGGTCACGAAGGCTCAAGAGAAAACAACCTGCTCTGATCCTCATTTCTGAGCCAAGAGGCAAGCGGGGTTTCTTTTCCAAATAAACATGATCCGTCCTGTTCCTAGAAACAGAAAGTGATGCTGGACTCGTCCCCTGAACCATCTTGGCACTTGCAAAGGCAAAAAAAAGGATTCTCAATTTCTATCGCTGCTGGTATTTGATCCCAAGCCACCACAGGCCCGTTCAAAGTAAGCACAGTCACAAGAAGGCTAGGAAAAGCCTCATAAAGGCTGACTTTAATCAGTTTCAAAAACCCAGGAAAGCTTGGAGCTGACATTTGGTTAACATTCAGGTTCAGCATTAGTACTGGCAAATGTACCGAAAGCCTCTGAAGAAACTCATGATATTATGATTCATTCTGAGCTGAAAATAGAAGGTGGAGTGTTTCGTTTTATTTGTTTAAACAGCACAAGTTTCCTTTGTGAGTTCCATGCCAAGGCCAGCGCGTGAATTTAAGCACCAATGTTCCTACATGCAGGACAGACTAATTTCATGGTTAATAAATTTAGGGACGAGGCAGCAGTTTGATACGGTCTCACCCAAGAGCTCTTTAACTGGGAAAACAGAAGTAAACAGGGAGATTTACACAACTCTTTAGACTTCTACAGCCCTGGCCTAATGACTTAAGTGGAATACTAACAGAGGACTTACATTTCCAAGTGTCTGAAGTAGCACGATTGCAACCATGGCAAATTACACTTGACCACTCACCCTGGGCAAGCAATTCCATCTGACAGGCAAATAAAATATCATTACTTCGCTCATTACCCACTGGAAAGGTTACAAAGCTGGTCCCTTTTGCACCTGAGCTTCTAAGTTTTCAGGGAAACCGTGCAAGGCAGCACTGCTGCTTGATTCTGCCCAATTAATAACGCTGACAGGACAGAGCTACTTCAGAGAAAAAACAATTTAGCAAGGCAGTGTGCTACTGCTGATAAGCATCTTCATCGGGACAGCTCTGCTGGTAGAACAGTAGAAAAGGGTTTAAGCCACAGACACGGCGTGAATTCACAAATCAGTTGTTGGTGTCAAGGATACAGGGGAGGCTGGATGCCGAAGAGCTGCCAGACATCACAAAATGTCAACGTTGTATTTGTCCACATTGTACACGGAAGAACACCTTCCCTTCTTCTTGGGGGGAAGTACGTATGGCGCTCCCAGTCCGTGTGACTGGTGCCTCGACGGTTACAAAAATGGTTTCAGAACAGAATGAGTAAGGCACAGCATGTTCACTAGTGGCCACAGATGCCAGTGAGTACATAAACTATCAGTGCAGAAGCACAGATACAATTAACTGAACTCACTGTGGGTGGTTTTCACTCTTCTTTTTTTTTTTGGAAAATTTCTCTCAAGTGCAGTATTGATACGACTTGATAGAGGGTGGCGTGAGAGGAGGAGGGGGGCGACTGCTGCTTTATCTCCTTCAGATAAGCCTGCTCAGCTGAAACCCCAAATCCCACATGTGTCATCACTAATCCATCTGCTCCACGCCGCCTCTGCCCCATTGTCAGGGCGCAGACTGTGACCGCCGATGGCTACTTCCACACGCAGCAACCGAATCCTTTGTTTCAGAAATCAACAGGGGAACTGAGACTTCAGAGAGTTGAAATGATTCAACATGAAAATAACACCAGGCATATTTACATCCCGACGACCCAGCCAGGCTTTTCTGCAAGCGCTCTGAGCTAGGAGAAGACACCTTTCTTGTAAATGCTCCTAAGGCTGTTTCTACTGCTAAGTTCTCCCCTCAATACGAGCGTGCAAAGATCTCGCTCTAAATGCAAAGTAAAGCCTTCAGGTATATCCCAGCAAGATGAATGACTCAGATTTTTATATAAAGACTGCATTATCTGTCATTGACACTACGAATTACCACTGCTCGTGGGGTTTTATAGGTCTGTACAGGAAGAAGGAGCGACGAGACTTTATATCATACACAGAATTCACATACCACTATTCCACCGAAGCGCTGGAAGATGTTGCGAAGGTCATGGTAGGTGGTTGTTTTCTCCAAGTTGCCAATGAAGAGAGTTCTGGTTGCTTTTGGGTGAAACTCATCTATCCTTTCATCCAAAGGACGAAATTCATTCTCGCTTTCTGTTTCTAGAAGCAAGAGAGAGCAAGAAATTTGTAATGCACAGAGGTGTTTTTTCATGTGGGTTGGGTTCATGTTGATTTGTTTGTTCAAGTCTATTTCCTGACAAGCAGATACGATCTGAATGAGTAACCAATGTCTCTGACAAAAATACACAGTGTGAACTGTTATTGATGTGCAATCTGAAATCTCTGCATCACACCACGGGGTGAGCGCTGAGGAATGCGAGCATCCTCAGGTGAAAGGCAGCTGCAATCCTCTAACTCACTCCTTTAACTAGAAATTCACTCCTTTAACAAGTATTACTGCTTGAATGCATTAATTCAAATAAGGCTTCGCTGTACTCAGGGAACATCACATGGAGGAAGTTTGTTTTCAGAGATCAATTTTTAAACAAGCAATTGAAGTACTGACTCAAGACTTAACCACGTGCTCAGTGCTACAGTTTGCACTTGGTCGGTCATTTTGGGCTGTGCTGCCTTAGCTTCAAAAATGATGCCATTGTTATATGCTTTAATGAAAAGCAGAAAAACAAGCCCGTGAGGACTCAGCGATACGCTTACACCACACACTGGCTTCTGCTCCGCTCACACATGGAAGATGAGATTGTTTCTTCCAGCAGCCAGCAGATATCACTGTCTGAGAGGATGGCAGGGTTCCTTCTCTGAGGTTTCAGACCGCAACTCTCTCCCTGACCTAAGAGCATCTACTCTTCTTGCTCTGGAATTTATTCCCGTGGATTTCTCAGTTTCTTTAAAATCTGTTTCTGCAGAAAGGCAGTTTTAACATTTCCTACTCCTGTGCTGCCTCTTTACAACAGCCTGTGAATATTCTCAGAGCAGACACGTGTCCAAGAAAGGGATGGACCTTACCTGGTCCTATCCAGGCCGTGACTTCAATCTGCATGCCAAAGAAGAGTTTTCCTTTTGAGGCATTTAGTGCTTTTTCCTGGTCCTCCTGCTGTCGGAAGAACACCAGTCCATACCGCTCCTCAGAAGCCCCATGAATCTGCACTGACGTCACCTTTCCGTACTTCTTGAATTCGTGGAAAAGTCCATCTTTAAGGCTTGTATCTAAAGCAACAAATAAACATTAGTACTACAAAAACCCACTATTTTTGGGGAGGTTTTATACTATTTTATTTAATAGCATCCTAAAAGATAGGAAGAAATCTGATCTTCCTCTGGAAACGTGAACTTCACCCAGTTTAACCCAAATCTCAGTGGTCACACAGTGCCATTTTAACTCTGGGTGTTAACGTTGCCAATGTCAAAAATCCTCTGGCTGACCTATCCTTTTGCCTCCATTTTTAACCCATTTTTGCATCGCTAAAGTTGGCAGCGTATGATTATTACTTCTAAGAGACATCCAATTCAAGATGAAGAAGGAATAAACAGTGTTACTTCATTAATAACCCCAGAGTTACTGCATAGAGCAGTTTTCCAAAGCCAGTATGAGGCACCCGGAGCGGAGATGGAAGTTCTAAAGCCCTCAGTTCAGCCCATATGGAAAGGTAACTAGGCAGATTCATCTGAATTTGCAAAATCTGACTCACGACCACACAATCTGCCTGGGATCTGTGAGGCATTTGCCTCAGCATCGCATCAGTTCATGGAATGTTACAGAAATTACATCTGTAGAAAGAACATTAACATTGTGAGGATGCTGCTCACAAAGTTTATACATATTATTTTAATTCAACCAGGGCCTTTGTATCCATGAATTCTGTTACAAACTGTTTTACAAATGATCCCATGCTGGTTTTTTCTGTGGGATCTCTCCTGCATTCAGCACAGGGAAGGGAGTGTGATCACGTACACTCCTCTCTGAGTGCTTTCTTGCATTATTTACCACACAATATTCAATGCTGTTATGAATATGCTCATGGGTGTTTTACAGCACTCGACACTACAAACAGAAAACCCTGAAGTTTTTGCATTAAATAAGAAAGTGAAACAGGGTGAGAATAAAAGGCCCGAGTTTTAAGTGAAAAATGAGAGATGCTTCAGGTTTTTCCCTGGGAAAATCAACGTCGCTGTTTCGAAGCACCAGCTCCGGTAGCTCTAAGTGCTCAAGCCCAGGGACTCAAGCTGGGGACCTGCAGGATTGCTCACAGATGGTCACTAATGAAGCAATTTTCCCACCATCACACAAAAACCGAGGCAGAAGCAGAGACAGAATCCCATCCTTGGATGCAGCACGTGGCTGCCGTGTCAAAGACACGATAAAGATTATTTAACCAGTCCCTAACCTGCTTCCTATTCCCTTCTTTCCTACTTCACTTCCCCCAGATGGATTTACCTGTCGAGCGCACAGGAAGATTTTGAACCTTGATCCCAAAACTTTTGCGGGGTTCATCTTTCTCCAGAGATGGAAGCAGCTGGGACGCGGGCGCTGGGATGGCTGTAGACTGAACTGACCGTGCCGGGGACTCGTCGCTCGAGCTGCTGCTGGAGTCACTGCTATAAACAGCATGAAGGAAACGAGAGGTGAGTGCATGGAGATGCAAAGTGACCAGAAGACATGGGTATTTTAATTAAAAAGCACAATCTTGAGTTTTTGGTTGTCTACAGGCCTTCCTCCCTCCTTTGCCTGATGCAGAAAATCTCGTCTCTGTAATGCAGCCCAGTTACATGCAGGAATTTATAGTCATTCTACAAATATTCTTCTACAGAGCCCTCAGAGGAGACAGCCAGGGAAACGAATATGGGTAAAATGTCAGATAGATCCTGTTACACACCGTGACAATGGCAGAGATTTAATTAAGTGTAATACAATGTTATATCAGCTTAGGGGCCGTGTGGGAAGACTGGAGAAAGAGAGAGAAGGTACATGCAGGTCTGCTGAAGCCTAAAAATCCCTCCCAGAGCTCTTATGTACGAAAAAGAAATATTATCATGCTCTCAGGTGCTGCTGACAATCCAAGAGCTGACCCCAGAGTTCTCTTTATTGCCTCCTGAGCATCTGCACAAAAAGAGCCCAACCTCCAATATAAAAATCTCACGTGAGAACATCACAGCAAGTTTTTTTTTCCATCAACTGCTGGAGAATAACCTGTGCAGACGTGTGAACACCAGCAAAGGCCATTTGCAAGCTCAGCCTCAACGGCCAGCTTCAGGGCACAAAGAATTCAGACCAGAGAACATCTTTTTACAAACAATAACTACAGCAGAACAGGATTTGCATATTAGATCACCATACAGAAAGTCAATCTAGTCCACCGACTCTTGACGGTGCAGATCGTTAGATGCTTCGCAGGAGAGTAAGAAACACAGAGAATAATGTTATTAAAGCTTGCCCAGTGGGGACACGTCATCTTCTTCAGTGGCTGATTTCTTCCCCGAGGCACAAGGACTTATAACATCGCTAAAAATAATTTTGTCTGACATAACCCTGGAGACTCTCATTCTCCATTACACGAGCAGCGCTCTAAAAAAATTCTCCTGGAATTTTAACTCGGAGGCTGGAGGGGGAGAGATCTGCCACGTACAAAAATATCCTCGTCGAGTTTTAAATCCGCTGCTTTCCGTTTCATTTTTATGTTCCTCTCCACATCGTTATCTGAAAAATGATGATGAAGATTATCTTTTTTTCCTATCTAGAATGATTTCATAGGCTTCTTATATTCCCTCCTTATGTTAAAACCATTTAACATCTATTCTTTTCTGAGGGTAAGCGTTTCAGACATCTAATCGTTTTCATGCTTTGATTCTGTGACCTCTACCACTACGCTCCTTTTTTGTGGGGTACAGTCAAGGTAACACTGACAGAGTCATTTTTCTTGAAACATTCCAGAAAAACCACTGTGTTTTTCCTCTGAACATCTTGGTGTAACGAGAGCTGTGGCACAGTACTAAAAACCCCTGGGCTCTGTCCCCATTATATTAGGAGGCACAGAAGAGAGAGTGATCTCTGTCCCAAAATGCTTACAAACAAACAAAGGAGGATATAAAAAACACCCCAGACCGAAACAAAACCAAACAAAAAAGGTCAAAAATGCAGAAGTAATAATAAACATGAGAAACTCTCCTCCCGATTTCACCCTCTCATTACAACCCTCTCCCATCCAGTTGATACTGAGCCGCTTCACATGTCGGGGCCTTTCCCACACACTCTCCTCCTACTGCTCTGTCCCCAGAGGAGGAAGTTCAGCATCGCTTTGGGAGAGAAGAGAAAATAAAGCCATGCCAGTAGAAGAGTGAAAACCCAAGCCCTTCCTCCCGCCCTCCTCTTCCAAGGCAGGCTCTGCTACGTGCTCGCCAAGGGGCAGCAGCTGCCCAGCACCACCCAACCTGTTATTTCATAGCTAGGAATATTCCCCTACTAAATCTTAGTTCTTTCTTGGCTCCGAATTTCCCACCACCAAGATGAGATGTCTGTCCACAGACTCATTTTTCTTCCAAACCTGTAAACCACCTTTATTCTTGCCTCACCTCCTTGTTAATAAACTAACTACTGACAGCAAAGCACGCTGCAATTTGCTATCCCCTTTTTTTCCCATTTATCCCATTCCCTCCCCCTCCTGCCAACTCCAGATTACCCAAAGTCCTCATTAAATTGAAGTTCCCCACAGCATTTTGGGAACAGGAGGACAAACCCATCCCCACGTGAACAGGCCTTCAGTAATCTCAAGGGTAACATCAGCAATCCCCTACTACCATGAAATATATTGGCAAAGAATAGAGAAACTTACATTTGATACACAAATAAAGTCAGAAAACATGTGTGGGGAGAAGCTGAAAATAATTCCCAAGCTGAGAGCAGCACTGTGTGTTTACCATTCCCCCAGGGGAGGCTAAAATAAGATTTTAGGGCTGCAGCAAGCCTCTGCACCTGTACATGTTTTTACCATCCCTTCTCACATCTTGATGCTCGGTATTATCATCAATGACACAGTTCCTACTGCATTTTGAATACTCTACTCTGCTAAGATTCTATCTTTTAAGTAAGAGGCAGCATTGAATTTCTATTTGAGCAGAGCTTTAAAATGGGAACAGGTTATTTTTAGCTTTTTATGAGAATGGTTAAAATATGGAACATACTGTTAAAATTACAGCATTCCACTGGGGGGAAAAAAGAAAGATAATCTCTGGGTAACACTGTGAGATGTCCAAGCGATGAAGCAGCAGCCTAATAGGGTGATAAATTCTACTCCAAGAATTTGAATTCTACACAATTTTAGGAAATGAGGATCACGCTGGTAATTTCCATTTCCCTGGGGACATTCTGGGGTGTGTGTCCCTAAGGAAATGGAAGACTTTGTGAGACATTCCAGAAAAAAAAATTATCATTATTTCCTGACTCTGTTTTTAGAAAGGAGAAAGAAAAAAATAATAATAAATGGTAACATGGACAATTCCCCTTTCTTTAGGGAAAGCCTCATTGCTTTTCCAGTTGAAGAAATGTGGATATAATAATTCAAAAGTAAGTCAAAGGTTTTATGTTCTGTGAATAGGCGAATGATGGAAGAGTTAATTATAGCTGCTGTGTCATCCAGTTATAGCACAGAGCAGAATCAAAATAAAGCATCTGACAGTGAATTATGTGTAGTCTCGAGCAGAAAAACAGAACTCCTTTTCAACTACCCCAGCTTTAAAAATATACAAAACTAAAGCATGTAAGCTGCACAAGGGCATGTTCCCAGGATATTAAAATGGGAATACAGCTTTTTCTTTTCCCTGTGACTCATTTTGAAAACAACTGCCCTTCAGCAACTCCCAGAAAATAAGTTACTAAAAATTCTTCTAGCAAAAACTAGCTTGTAAGAATATTCAGAAAAACAAGCAAGGGAAATTTTAATAGGGGGATATACCAGACAGGTTAACATAACCACACTGATAACCTCCTTCTTGAAAGTATTTCAAGTAATCAATAGGTCTCAGGACAGGCCAAAAACGGAGTGAAGAAAATGGCTTTGTAACCTCATTTTGCAGTTCCACTAACAGCATTAAGCCCTCGATGATTTCTTCCAGGAGCGTGGCGTGCTCTGGCACACAGCCTTTTCCCAACACGGGAAAACCTGCTCTTCAACATCCATGTAAACTCAGCGGAGCAGAATGCCAGCAAGCAGCAAAACTAATCTCCTGAGCTGTCACAACACACGCGTTGCACAGAGAGGGAGCCTGCGCTGGGAATTCACTTTTTTAAACATCTCAGGCTTTCAGTTGCCTCTTTGGTGGCTTGCAGACTTTTTCTGGTGATGTATGCTCATTTAAGGAAGAACTTGGAAGTTTTAACCAGGAAGGATTTCAGATGCTCTTTTGTCCAGCCCGGTTTTGCTCCTGCTTCTATTGTGACATCACGGCAACGCAGAACAGAGATCTTTTCATTTTACTGTCAGCCATATCAGATGGAAAACCTGAGCTATAAAGAAGATTGTTCTTAATTTTAATAAGGCAGCGGACACCAGATCCTTCTCGCATGTGCACTTTACTACAAGCTTAGTTTACAAGCTCTTTTAAAGTATTCATCTGCCTTCCTTAATTGCATACAAGCATTTAAGGATGTGTGTGCTCTTACTCACAGTATTTAACTATGTATCTATTAATCAAGATAAAATCTACTCATAATCCAGCCTTTAAGTTTTATCCGTATGGGCAGAGTCCCAAGGACTCAACGGGTGAGAATCTAGCGATGGGGTTGAGATCCCCAAAAATGAGCCCCAAATACACCTGGTTTCAGTACACTGCAGCTAATTTAGCACACAGAATTAACCTTTCCTCCTTTAAAACTGCAAAGACGGCATATTGCAAATCCTGCTACACGGTCCCTATATAACCAGTTCTCATTTCCACAGCAAGATCTCCTTTTCAACCAACTCCATTTTTGCAGCTCTAGTAACTAACTATGAAGTTACGCTGGGTTTATGTATGAAAAATGAAAGCACTTGAGCGAAGAATACAAAGTGAAGCGTTCTCTTTGTTCCCCAGAAAAAAGGAGATAAAAGAGAGACTCCAAACCAGTCGATGTAACAGGATACCCGCTGCTTTTTGTCAATGGCTGCGGCGCTGAATCAAGGGATCTCACAACCTGCCCTACCTTTTTTTTTTTTGCAATTTTAAAATGTGGGACAATCGTCATTTCTGCGAATTGATTTGAGAAGGGTGAGTCAGCTGTAAGGCTGGTAACTACCCCCTCCTTACGACAGGCAGGAAACACCGCGGCCTTCGTGGAAAATAAAGCAAGAAAGAAGCAGTAACACGTGCGGCGAGCAATGCGCTGCCAAGCTTCAGGTTAGGAAAGAAAGAAAAAACCCAACCAAAAAAACCCCAAAACAAAAAAAAAAACCCCACACCAACCCAACAACAAATCAAAACAGACTTCCAACTGTCAGCGAGTTAAAAAACAAGCCACCTAAAATCATTTGGAACCCTTTGATTTTTCAAGGGAACACATGCCAAGTTCCAGCAGGAAAAAAGAAAAAATTAAATGTGGGTTGTCTTTTTTTTTTTTTAATAGTTGCCTTTAAAAAATGTTTAACCAGAACTGGTAGATGATCCAGGATTCATTTTCCAGACATATGCAGAGCGATTACCTTTTTTTCCCTGCCAAAATTAACTGAAATCAGGAACTCTGCCTAGATCAGCTATGATTCAATACCCTGTCAAAATAATCTCCAAGTAAAGATTATCTCCTAGAAAGATCTATTCAGGACAATAACACAAGACAAGCTCCCTCAGCACGAGTCCCAGCTGACGGCAGGTTTTCTCACGGCTGATGTCAGCAGCAGATTCCCAAGTCGGGTCAGGAAATCCAAAGTTAATGTACAGTCGGAAGCAACAGGAACCCTTTTTTCTCGTCCCTCCCTTTTCAGATCCGAGTTAAGTCACCGTAGATGATCTCTATGTAAAAAAAAACCCCACCAGCTGCACAAGTCAGTTGGTGACAGTACTGTGTGCTGATCAGCTCCACCCAGAAGACACAAATACCTGTGGTAAGTATCCTCAATGCACGAATATGCCTTTTTTTTTTTAATAAAAAAAAAAATATATTAATTTTTGAAAAACCCTGATTACTGCCAGTCCAACATCCAGCAAAAAAATATGACACTTAACTGCTTAAAACAGAAAAATCTTTAAAAATTAATCAAATTCCTTTCTATCTATAGATTAAAGGATCTCTGCCCATTAAATAGTTTGAGTTCTCTTCTGGATGAAAAATGATACACTGAAATACTAGATACAGAGGTCCATTACAGGCTGCTATTTCTGTCCTACTACTAAACACTACATTAATCTAAGAAAGTATTTAACCACCACTGCCCCCACTCTCTACGCATGTGCAAGTCGAAAAGCACACATCAAATTGCAGGTACTGTAATAAGAACAGCAAGCAGCCCACTCCCATAAAACTCAGACAAGGAACACCAGGTTGCTCCAACAATCCAGATGGATGTTCTGTCACACTAACAACCAGGATGAAAATTCAAGAGGTCTGAGCAGAGGGTTAGCATCTCTTTGTCAGAGCAGGTTCCAACTCTGACCTAAATATGCAAGTGAGAAGCAAGTCATTTTGTACACACGCTGCATCCTGTGTATTATCAGTCCACATCAGTATATTTGTAAGGAAAAGAAACCCCATTTGTCTGATCTGCAGGAATGAATATTGGGGGGTTTTCCCTAACTAGGAGGAGTCGCTGAACGGGTGAAAGGTATCAGGGAAACCAAAGAGGCAAAGTTTCTTTGTATGCAGAGATCAAGAGGTAACAAGTCATTACTGTATCTGCAGACTAGAGGCGAGCGGCTCAAGAGGCTCAGCCCACACACATGTACCACAAAGAGCCTGAACCCTGCTCTCCCCATTTCATAACAAAGCTTTACATTTTAAATAAGTATATAAGCAGACTCTGGCTGCTCGGCATGAAAAGGGTAGAGAAAGCAAGCCAGGCAGCACAGAGCTACATCTAATATTCTCTTGGTGTATAATTACCGCGTGCCCATCACCCCGGCCTCCGGCACCTTCGGAGCTCACAGTGCAAAGCACGCTGGGATGCGACTGCGTGACATTCTTGGCACCCTTTCAAGCCGCTGAGAACTTGCCACCCAAGGAACTTTGGTTTGTACATGTCACACACGCAGCCTCAGAAGTATTTAACAACACACAGCTATGATAAAACAATCCACGGAGGGAAGGAGGGGGGAAAAAAAGGACCTACAGCATGTAGGCAGAGAACGCTCATGAAAGGCACACAACAAATAAAAGAAGCATTTACTGCTCTGAAGATAGATCATTAAATATTGCAGACAAGTGAGTGGAATTAGGACATTCTCTTTCCCCTAACTACTTCTGTTTTAACACGGCCCAGAAAGGAGACTTAGAAATCTCCTGCTGGGCTGGAATCCTAAATCGAAAGAAATAAAATTAAGTGATGTTTAAAGGCCATGGGAAAGTAACACAGCCATGGCAACTCGCTGTCTTTCAGCTGGCCAAATAACACAGGCAGTTTGCAGCATGGTGTTTTGTCTTTGGCCGGTACATTTCTTAAGACATTGTCTCCAGATAATATTTACTATATATTTAACCCATGCTGAGTGACTGCCTTATTAACATGACATTTTAATTTCTGTCACAGGCCTTATTAATATATTCGCTTTAATCATCTTAACACGGTGTCTGACACCTGCACTTCAATGAGAAACAGCAGGCTGAAATGAATCATGGAAAAGACGAAGATGTTGCTCAGGACAGAGGACTACTCCCACCCCTAGAACCACCTTTTCCCTGGAGCCATATGCTCTGACAATTCCAAGACAGCCACGGCCTCCTTTTATTTCTTCCCTGCAAATGAATAATCCATCACGATTGCTAAAAATATCTATGTTTGTATTAATCCTTGTCTGGCTGACGGAGACCATGCCCAACCCACAGTTGGTGTTCCCACCTCACCTCCTCGACCTACATTCCTCTGTCCTCAGGCTTGAACTTTGTACAAACAAGAATAAAAAACACTAACCTGGAAAAAAACCCAAACCAACCCAAGTCTTGGTTCCAAACGCATCGTCCTATCTAGGCAGTGAACAGTCAAGTCAGCAGTGACAACTTACTACTGCTGGGAAGACTCTAACTCAAGCCCTCTGCTCCCTATGCTATGCTGGCTGTTATCTCAGCCATGGATGGGTTTGGTGTGAACTTGGGGGCAGCTGGAGCTGCCTGCCTCCTCAGCCTGCGCCTTCAGATGCTCCCTGGGAATACTGGGACCGGCTCACGCTCAAAACAAAACCCAGGGAAGCCGGAGGAAATGCTTTCTCAGCAAACGGCCACGGTGACAAGAGCTCGGTGCTGGGAAAGATTAAAGTCATTGAGGCCTTGAGGGTGAAGTACAAAGCCAGCTCTTTGGCATAGCTTTCCCACAATTAAACTTCCACCAATGCAAAGAGGGAAGAAAGAGGGTGGGTGTGAGAATGTGA
This sequence comes from Zapornia atra, assembly GCA_013400835.1. NCBI lineage: Eukaryota > Metazoa > Chordata > Aves > Gruiformes > Rallidae > Zapornia > Zapornia atra. The sequence continues at coordinate 34,577 of VZTU01021318.1, read as the reverse complement.
GAGCCCAAAGAGCCTCTGATTTTTAACATCAAGGGAAGAAGCCCTGGGTCCAGAACCAGCCCCTGTGAAAAGTCCTGCTGCAGCCACCCCAAACTCCCACCTCCTCCAATCACACCGGGCTTCATACAAACCATTTCAAACACTGCTGGGACTTGCCTGTAGAAAAGCTGCTGCTCAAGGCTGCCGGCACTGATAAGCCTGCAATCCCAACGACTTTTAAAAGAAAACAGCGGGGCAGAGTTCACCGTTACAGCAGAGGAACGGCTTGTTCGCTCTAGAAGAAAAATTGCTTTCAAGCCTTCAGCCAAAATTAGTGTAACACTGTTAAAGTAAACAGCTTTTGCCAGCTATCGGCAGACAATCTAAATTAATATTGTGCAACCGGCACCTCAGAGTGTATGAAATCTTTAAAAAAAAAACCAAACCAACCCCAACGTTTTATTTCAAGACTCACAGGAGGTTGGGATGTCTTAACATCCCTGCATTGCAGATGGAAAAATAAGGTAAGAAGAGGCCAATGGCTTTGCCCAAGGTCATTCAATGAATCACCAAGGAAGCAGGCTGAGGAACTTGATCTCCTGGCTCACAGGAGGCCAAATCTTTTCAAATACCGAGAAAGCAATGTTTAAAGGCAGTTTCCTAAACAACAGCTGCACTGCTTTCATGAAGGGATCTACTATGCATCTTATAAAAACACACCAACCCTACTCTAAGTACTTGTCTATAAGCCAGGCGAGTAAAATATCAATTAAAATGCAACCACTATTGCGTCCAAGTATGTTACTACACATTTACTTGAGGAGTAAAAAGCAAGTTCTTTTGCCTTACAGGCACTGTCAAATGATTTGCTAGGAACAAACACGTAATACAAATTTAAAAGCATTCGGCCTTAACTCTACTGACATTGTGTTGAGCACTGGGTGTTTTTTGGATAAAAAGCCTTTTTCACCCATACGTTACAACCAAAGAAGCACCAGCTCTGATTCACCCCTGGGTTATTTCAGTCTTGAGTGGTATAAACCTTTTTTTTTTAGCATAAAGCTGCTGGGAGAGCATGGCAAAAGACCTCCAGAATTAATTCCATCTTCGTCTTCTAGAAAAGCACCCATCACAATTTGCCTTAAAATAAAACAACAAACAACCCTAGCACTGTTTTTATACCCTGAATCCCTGAGAGCTCATTTGTCTGTTGTACATCGACTCCATCCTTGGGTGCTCCTTACCTTCTGCTCCCCGGGCAGCAAGCCCCTAACCTTGTGCTCTACTACCCTGCCAAAAGGCAGAGTGAGATCATTGCCTCCCTCTTCAAGGCACTGTTTTTTAGCGTTACACAAACTGCCATTTGTTGAAATTCCCGATTCGGAGCAGTTTTGAAATGGTGCATCCTCTCTTATAAACAAATGGAATTGTTCTTCAGATGGGAGTTGCAATGAAAGGCATGCCAAGATACACAGCTGATAAACAATGCCTCTTAAGTGAAATTGGGAACATGCGAAGCTTAATATAGACATTCCATTTAGGGCAGATAATGCTGTGGAAGTTTAGTACTTCTAAAAATGGTCACCATTGTCCAAAGAGCAAAATCTGAAAGAAAATGGACAAAGTGACCCTAAGTTCTCCATCAGAACTAAGTACAGGGTGTTTTTCAAAGAGAATTCTGTCTTCTACAGCCATTTAAAGAAGCACCAAAGAGATGAAGGGAAGAATAACTTCGGAGACTTTTTTTAAAATATCCTTTTTTATACCAACCAACAGCAAACTGGAAGATACACACAAGCACTTTGTCAAACCAGAACGGTAGCTGATATTCTTATGTAGAAGACTACTTAAAATGGAAGGCCTGGGAAAAAAAATGTCATTTCTGTGATCTCAGGCAGCATACATTATAAAAGAGAAGACATTTGATGAGTTGTATGCTCAGGATTAATTTGCCATTTAAAAATGCAGAGAACAGATGGATCTCTTGGCTAGGACTATATTTGGGAATTACTTCATTTTCTGCCCACATGCAAATAAAAATACAACTAAAAGTAGAACTTTCTGTGCAATTTCACTGGAGTAGAAAACACTTAAAGTCACAAAAGCAAAATAAAAAAGACAATCTTTTATATGAAACAGGTAAACTGCCACTGCCTAGTGAATGTGCATCGTGTTGGTGGGGCAAATGTATCTTTACCTTTGTTGAGCAGCTACATAAAGGAACACCAGCCTTAGAAATAAAAACAAAACCCAACCCAAACCCCAAACAAACAAAAAAAACCCCAACCCAAAGCAGTATCATATGACAGAGTGGGTTTTGTGTTTGTCTCTTAAGAGTAACTTCTGAAAAAACACCCTGTTTAACTCAGCAGCACTGGTTACAACTCCGTGATTAAACCTCCACATGGTCAGAAGCCCAGGGACACTTCTACTGACTGTCCCTTTAAGATGCACATCCTGCTCCCCTTCTCCAAAAGCCTGGGAGTGTTCCTCCACATTAACTAGAGATCGTAAAGCAAGGGCGAGGACTTTGGTATTTGTGGGGGGAAAATACAAAAGGAGGGGAAAACACAAAAGAAATATGCCTTACGTCCTCACAACTCCCTGGCTCGACTGCCTGTACATCCCTGGTCTCCACAGCACATGGCAGCAGCAGCATATAGCTACCAGGGCTGGGAAAGGAGGAGCAGCATGAGGCAACGTAGCTGGTACACTGGAGATTACGGACAGAAGAGAAGTCCTCCGAGGAATTCCCACACGCAAAGCCTGTGTGCCCCACCTGCGTGCTTCCCTTCTGGGATTTAGTGCTGACGGAGAGCAGCCTTTAAAAACCTCCAAACCATAGCAGCACAGCGAGGCGCAGGCTGTAAGCCACACACACAGGATTAATTAAGCATCTTCTTTTTTTTTCACACGTGATTTCTGAAGTTACAGGGGAAACTGAGTACTAAGAAGCAAGACGAACATAAACTACTTATGAAATAAATGTTAGATAGCATCTATTTGTTGGGAGAAACACAACAAACCGTTCCTGGCTTCCCTCCTCCTCAAAACAAACAAACAGAAAACTCACAAGCCAGCATTTACCCAGCAAAGCCCCGACCAGTGCAGGACGTCTTTGGTGTATTCCCGGGCTCTGAAACAAGGATAAACACAGCTCCACACACGTTTAGAAAGCGAAGAGGAATAGAATATTCGCACTAACCGGATAGCTTCCTTTCTGTGACTATTCATCCTTCACAATCCAGACAACAGGACGTAAGAGGCAGTAAACAAACATTGAAGGGAGGGACTAAGTTCAAAGCAACTGTGTAAATCTTACATAATTTGAGGGTTTGAGATCTTGCAGCAACCTCTTACCAAACGAGGTGTCAGATGATACAAGGAGGTCAAACCTGTAGCAGCCAGAATAAGTAGGGCACTTTGCATCTCTCAATCAGCCCAGCCCGGCCAGCTGGGGACCCAGCGCTGCTCATTCTTGGGAATTTGCTTTCAGGAGGAGAACAGTGCCTTTCTTTCACACGTTATCGTACTAGAAAAGCTTTCTACTCAGATGAAAGATAATGAAATACGTGAATGCCCTTGTTGCCAGGACCTGCTGGAGATGTGCCTTAATTATTCCCCTTTCTCAAGTGTTTGATGAGGCTTTTGGATTTTTCCCCAGGTATAAAAATGAAGGTGTTGAGCAACTGTGAAAGAAACGAGGAGACTGCCCTGAAAACTACTTCCCGCTCATACAAATGATTCTCCAAAAGGTCCTTTTCCTGCCACCCTAGACTTTCAAGTGTCTCTAGCCAAAATCATCGCTTTGAGCTAAATGAAGCAACTACACACTGAACCCCAGATGTTTTTCAAAGCAAAGTCTTTGAAGGGCTCCACATTTCACCCCTCCAAACAAAGAGCCCGTGGTTGGAAGGAAGGTTTCTGAAACCCAGCAAGCATCAGGAAACAGAGGAACCCCTACCTTTGTTACTAAATTCTCATGAGGAGGAGGGATTCTTAGAGAAGTCACGTTTCTTAACGCTGTGGACACCAAAAGGGCTGGTTTAGTTCTTGTAATAGGCACTTAAATAACAATGCAAGGGTTTTATTAATATGGCATCTGCACAGTGCACATAACCCTCTTCCTCCTTTTGGAAACTGAGCTTTTCCCTCTCTTCACGATTCTAAAATATTAGGAGGACATCCTGACACATGTAAATTGTGTATGCACTGCAGCCTCTTCTGCAGCAGTACTACCAGCTGACCGTAATGATCTGGTGAGGGGTACCTAATCGCCCGCTAAGCAGCTTTCCTGCTTAAAACCTTGATGCCATCATGAGTGGTTTCTGCACTTGCGATGTTGTGGATGGTCTATGCTTGATGTTTTGACGTTAAGAGCAAACCTAAGTGCATCAGTCACACGGTTAATCCAACGGGTAAAGATTCAGGGATGATATTCTTTTTATTTCCCCAATAAGGTTTATTTACCATTCCCTCACGTCCCTGTGACCTTACTTGAAGCACAGCACCCATTAGCTAGTTGTTTTTAAGGTTAATGCCCAGGTCTCACCAATAGGCCTTGAGGAGAGCTCTTCCCAGCCCTTACATTTTAAGGGGAAGGTCCTCATTCCAAAAGCATCCACGCCTCCGGCAGAGCTGAAAACATCTGCTTTGGGAAAAAACCTGAATGGCTCTATTTGCAAGACTGACCTTGAAGATGTGAAGGGACACTCTGTGTATGCTTTAATGGCAACATATATGACTAAACACAGGCGGTGGCTGGATTTTCCCTTTGATCATTGTAATGTCTGCTATTTTTTCAGGAAGCATTCAATACAGCCTTCCTCTTTTGCGATTCATCCCTCCACGTGAATATTCATTAGAAATTATTAAACTGCCCATTATTCCAAAGGTCTTGACGACGAGAATCCTCTCCCCCACCTTTTGGTGCCTGTAATGTATGTGTCTCCATCTGAGCTGTCTAGACTCCCTTCATCATCACTGCAGACAAGCAGGCACTTCTAGACTACGGTCCCTCTAATCTATTTTAGCGATGATTCACATCCCAGTTGCATTTCTCTCGAAGAAAAGGGAATCTGGACCATTCAGGCAGAGGGAAGCAGCCAACTCTGCCTATCGCACTACACCATTTCCTTGTTTTGTTTGGCTGTTTCGGAGTTTGATTTCCCCTTGCTCTTTCGGCGTACTGCAGGAAGAGAATGGGAGGCAGATTTCTTCCTGCCTTCAGGATCCCTCAGAATAAGCCTGGCTTCTGAGAAGTAACACGGGCAGCTTCAACTTCCCTGACCTCAGCTAATTCTTTCCTTCCCTCAGCCTACTCAAGATGATTAAGCAAAATACTTGGAAGGAAATCAAAGCCTTAAAAACGCAATTAGAAGTGACCATTTTGTTAATACGCGCACGCACAACCCCAAAGTCAAACCCAATCCACCAGCAGCACCAGACCTTCCTCAGGCAGCAGCACACCCGCGGGAAGAAGATCAATTTTTAGCACTTAATGAACAGCCCAACACAAAACTCAGGAGGACAACATCTCCCCCAACACTGATGGGAGCAATGCCTTCCATACAGCTTGGGTTTTTCCCACCATTCCTGAAAGAAAAAAGAGGTTAGGAAGACCTGAAATTGACAAGCTTTGAGCCAGATATAGTCTCCTGATCCTGCAGACCTGCAGCTGTCCACAGATGACTTAGAAATGTTATTTTTAAAATGCAGCAGGTCTTCCTCCCCCAGCAGAGGATAAAGGCAGGTTCACACGAGCGTCTGGATGTGGCTGTCAGAACTCCTCGTATCTGCTAACAAAGACTACGACCAAATTGCAAGAAGCCTTTACAGCATTAAAATAAATCTCTTTAACAGGATGCAAACCAAGTTAAGTCGCTTGAGACAATCAAAATAGTTATCATTGTCATAAAACAGAGGTATTTTTCTAGGACATGATGCATTTTTAAGACTCCCCTCCTGAAATTAATTTGGAAAAAGACAAAAACCTTTCTCTGCTCATAGAGGCAAAGGAATCAAACGCACTGTGGAAAAGCAGGAGCATTAGCAGTTGCCCTTCTGGGCCCAGCTACAGAAACAAAGACTGACAAACCAGATTTAGACAAACCCGTATTACTGCAAATTTAGGAAGAGACTTAATTGCTTATTTAAAGCCAGTAATTGCCCACTATTATTGGGAGTACTGGGTGGGGGGTAGGTATTAATTGCCACAATAAGTCCACTCTTTTTAGGGCAGATCATACGAAGACTACATAAAAAAATGGCGAAAACCACTCAAAGATAACATTTTTTAAGATTTTACTGTATTCTCTTATCAAAGCGCGGGGTGTCTTGTTCTTCAACAGGGGCTAGCAGCGTTGTAATCACAGAATCAGAGCATTGTAGGGGTTGGAAGGAACCTCCAGAGATAAGAGTCTAACCCCAACATGTATTTATTTATTTCATGGCTGCATCCTAGCTGCTTGGTATAGCAGCAGAGGTGGTGTTAGGATGTGGGCAGGCTTAAATCCATTGTTGGGAGTTTTTCGGGGGGGGCGTTGTCTCATTCCTTCAGG
>VZTU01021318.1:1290-27618 GCA_013400835.1 Zapornia atra | reverse complement strand
GGGTGCTTCTCCCCCACCACCATCACCCCCCCCCTCTGGCTCAGGCGGCCGCAGGCCCGGGGCTACGCGTCCCCCTCCCCTCACCAAGGCACCACGGAGAGGGAAACCAGCAGCCTTTCGCTTAAAACACACCCGGGTTGAAGCTGCCCGCCGCCCCCGGGCGCCTTCTCTGTCCCGACAACCCCCGGACAGTGCCGGGACGGACTCCCCCCGCCGCCACTACCACCACCAGAGGCTACGAGGGGACATAAAGCGGCGGATTTCCAGAGCGAGATAAAAATCTATTATGCAACGCACATTTTTTTTTTTCATAGATTATACAGATGAGGTAATGCGAGTTGGCGCCCTCCCCTAGCCGCTCTGTCAGCAGCTCGGCGGCAGGGCGCGGGCGGGTGAGCGCTGCTTCGCCTTAAGCCGGGCTGAGGGGACCGATGGACACGGGCTGGTTCCCGTCCCTTAGGATTGAGACACCATGTGCTCCCCAGCTGCGAGGAGATCTAAAGAAGAGCGATATACGGTTTTGGTGTTGTTTTTTGGTGGTTTGGGGTTTCTCCCCCCCCCCACAGGAGGCTCTATTTATGTGTAAACAGGCGTGTGTGCGCGTGTACAGGTAGTCTTGCTTTTAAGGCGCTCTTGAGAAGGGCTGGTATAAAGCTTTGCTTTCTCTATTTTCATCTCTTCAGCACAAAAATAACTCCTCGCTCTTCAAAGCTCTCTGAAAAGTCTCTGCCTGCGCTCAATTTCAAGAAACTTGATGTACTCCCAAGGGTAAAAAAAAAAAAAATAAAAAAAAATTAAGAGTGTGGTCTCGGTTATATTTAGATGAGAAGCAATGCAGGGTGACATGAACAGAAACACGGGAAAGAACAAAGTGAAAATGCTTGACAGTTGGTAACAAAAACCTGAGAATATCTGAGCTGGATTTTTTAATTTTCCTCTCCCTAATGCACACTTCCCTGTACAGAGGGAACATCAAAGCGGCACATGGCTTTATGTGAACAAAAGGTAAAGATTAGGTGTTTCACCCGACTCTTAGAGGATTTACTGTTGCTTTTGTGGTAATTGAAGCAGAGGCTTCCTACTCTGCAATTTAAAAAATAATTTCTTTTCTAAAAATCTTGGCCTCATTCTTTTTCCCCATACAAGCAAGAGTGTGCTCAACTGTGTTGTCCTACCAGAAAAGATTAAAAATACTCAGGTGATCTCTATGGTGCAAAATTATGTGGAATTTAAGTAATTCCATCAGAAAGGCCATCTTGCAGATTGTTAAATAAAGACTAAACAGCTACATTTAACCTCATTCTTCCTGATTTTTCAGCCGTCCCCAGCAGAGGCATCTCTCAACCCACTCAAAACCCTAAATCCCATTCTAAGTCAGTGATTCATCACTCACTGGCAGACAAACTAAGCGGAAAAGAGGAGATGGAGACAATGGTAGGGAAAGGTTTGCATTATGTAATGAAACTAAATTCACTTTCTTCTCCTTTCGCTTCAGTTCTTCAAACAGGCGAAGAAAGTCCCCAGCAAAACAAAACACACTGCAGCCTCCATGGAAGGTTTCAGGGAGCTTGTTTTTCCCATGATTAAAATTCTCTTGGCACTATTTTTCATCAGTTTGTTTCAATATTAAGACACATAAAATAACACATATGTATTCCTTTCCAACTGTAACTCAGTGCTCCAGAAAGAATTTCATCACTGAGAAATCTAAAATTAAAAAACACTCTCTAATTACTTTATGAAAGCCTTTCCCACTTGTCCTCACAACCTGAAATACAGCTATCACAATCAGCTAAATCCATTTTCATACTTTGGTCTGTGCAAGTCCTTACCACTGCTTTAATTCCACACGACAGGAATGATTACGCTCTCCTAAATCCCAGTGAAAATAAATAAAACTCCCAAGATGAAGCTTTTTTTCATTCCAGAGCACAATTTCGTTTACATTACAAGCTATAGGAAATTATTCATCTAACTACTAAATCCTCCAGCATCCTTAATAGCAGACAACCCAATAAGCACGCTTAAAAAATTCATTTAAAAAGGCAAAAGGAAATCTCAGGTCACTTTTTTTGGTGAATTTACACACAGAAACACGTGCAGCATTCGCACTTCCACATCCTGGAAATCACCTATAGGAAATCAAACGCTTCTACTGGGATTTTGTAAGTAAGTTTAAATCCCTTCTCAACACGGTGCTTTGCCAGCTTTTTAAGAGCAAAACGTCGCACTGCTCAGTGCCATGTGGTTCGATACATCACTGCAGCAAAGCTTTAAAAATAATCACTAACACATGGAACAGTAAGGAACGTGTAAAGCCATTTGACATTACAAAACCGAGTAAAAATGCAGAGAGGTTTTTTTAGCACATTAGAACACCTCGACAAGCAGGCTAGAAAAGATTGTTTTCCACACAAAAATAAGAGGTGGGGGGAGAAATTTCTTTTTCAGGACATAATCTGGTTTGGTTCCTATGGGATTGCACAGCTTCCACCCATTTTCAGCTGCTTCTTCCATGACACACTACAGAAAATATGTTGGCTACTGTATCATTTGTGGTGCTCGTTCAAATCCACAGAATGGAGAAATTAAGGCAGAAAATTAAAATGGAATTTTCTAGGGATGTTTTTAAGCTTTCAAGGTCATTAAAAAAAAATTACAGAGCTACCATTTTCCATAACGTAGGTAAAGGAATGAGAAATCTCATGTTAAGAACACAAACTCTTCCTCCCAAATCCGCACAGGTGATGCTCTCGGTGAAAGCGGCTCCCAGGGGACACGTTCACCTCCCCCAGCTTCCCAACCTCAGCCCACTCAGCCCAGCAGACAGTGTCTAGGAGGCCACGAAATACAACAAATAAAGCCCTTCTTCAGAGATTATGGCTTATTTTTACCACGTTCTTTTTGCTCTTATCTTCTAAACTACTCCTCTGCAGCACCCGTTAGGAATTCCCCGTAAAGGCCACCAAACACACAGTTAAACCTAAGCTGAGCTCCGATGCAACAAACTCCAAACCTTTAGAAAATAAATGCTTTTTTTCTGTCTTGGGTTTTCTAAAATCATTTTTCTATCGTCCAGCAAAATCACCCCCATTTAATCAAAGTTCTATGTACTTCACACAGCTCTTTGAAGACCACAAGGAATGAAGCCTGAACTTCTCCACCTTTCTGCTCACTTTTCACGGCACCTGAAGGGCTGACAGTGCCACACACAATTCTCCCGAGTTCTCACACCCACCAGTTTCCACAGGCTCCAGCATTTGTCCCCAAACATTCACACAGTGCGGGTGACTGACCCACCTCTTCAAAGCAGCACAGTTAGTTTTGCCTTTTCCACCCTGCCACTATGGTGAGATCTCACAAAGTTCTTCAAGATGTGCAATTCCAGAAGAACTCGGTGTCATAAACACCTTAAGAATTTCACAGCATTGCGAAATTGGCCATTTCCACTTAGAATAGAGCCCTAAGAGGATCTCCAGTTTGCTAAAACCCCTGAAGAAATACCAAGGAAACTGCAAGAAGGAATTCTTCAGACAGTAACAAACCATCCTTAGACCTTCCAGATAAATCCTAATCTAGAAATAGAAAATATATAGGAAATTTGGTAAATGGACCCAGCGGTGACACAGCCAGAACCTACTGCCCAGGCTAGGGAGATGTAAATAGATTTCTGCCTGCTCTGGGTATGTGAAGCCTGAATATATCGCACAGCACCCTCAGCAGTAAAAGGGTGAGGTGGCTTTTGCTCCTCACAGGGTGTGAGGGGCTTAAATATTTACATTGCTTTTACATATTTACGTTTACATATTGTAAATATTTACACATTCGAAGTGTACCAGAAATTTACAGAACACAGAAAAGGCTTGTCAGTTGCACTTTAAAAGACTTCAAGGCCAGGTGGGGTTTTGCTTTACAAAGTAAAGATACAAAGTTAATTCTTTAATTAATTTGCTTGAAAACATGTGAAACTCTGTTCTGAGCCTTCAAAATTAAATACGCTACCCACCAGATTCCATTACTTGCTCTATTGGATTTGAATTTACTGTATTAATAAGAAAAAATTGTTTATTTCCCTTTCCTCAGAGTATCATCTGTTTTTCCATTACTACGACTAGAAATTGCCAAGAAAATGAAATGCTAAAGCACAGCAGACGCTCCTTATCTTCCGATTAAATCTTAAAACTTTGCTCCAGTGGGATCCTATTTAGTCCTCTCACACTCAGAGCAGTATTTCATCCCAACTCGCCATCCCAACAATGGTATTTTATCAATATTATGACTTTCTTGGACTCCCGTCTATCCATTCTGCAATGAGCAAAGGCTCACCAGGAGAGTGGGGGTTTTCCTGCTTGGGGTTGGTTTTCTTTCAAAGTCTTAAATGTGACCAGACCTTCTATATATTCACCTTCTCTAGGGGGTTTTTGGAGACCTCTGGAAGTCTCACCAAGTTTTTAAAGTCATAGTAAGTGCGAGAATCTTTGAGAAACCACTGTAAGATCATACTGAAAGATGTTGGAAATGAACAAATAAACCTTGAAAGCAGCCTAAAAGTCCTCTCCAATGTTCTAGAGATGCCTCTCTCTTCACCTGCTCCCCAGCCAAGACAGGACCTGGATTTCTAAACCCAGGAGGTGAACACAGTAATTTGAAGTAGTAAATAAACCTTTGCATGGTGCTTTAGACACGAGATCAGTGTCAGCCCATCTGACCCATCCAGAAGGTCCAACGTTCAAGCAGAAAAGATTTTATGAGAATAATTACCTTGATTAGAGAGCTACCACTGGTAACATTCCATTCCCAGTGATAACTGAACACCAAGTATTTATTATACTGATATATTTATTTACTGATGCATTTATTATACTGATATATTTATTTACTTGGTGAATATCTGCAAGAACTAGTATGCAAAGGAAACATTTCCAGCTCTGGAAACCCTTCTGAAGAGCAGCGCTCTCCACCACACAAGAGCATAAAACATTAGCAGGTACAATGACAACATCCTGGTTTCCTCTATTACAGCGAATTTACTCTTAAAAAGCTCTGTTATCTGGGAGACTTCCCAAAGAAATCCAGTGATTAGCTCTAGTACTCATTTTTGTAAAGCCACACAAACACAGAACCACCACAGCTATTACAGAACCAAGGACATGGGCGTATCACTAGGAAACGCTACTCCTGGGTTGGGTTTTTTTTTGTAATTCTTCCACATCTACAATTTTTGCTGCGAGGCAACGGGGGAGAAATGGAAAAGCAACCTAGCAAGCAACCTCTTCAACCAACGTTGGCGGCGGTGGGGAATAAAGGGAAACCAAATAATACTTCTCATCATTTCCCAAAGTATTTTAAAATGCGTCCCATTGAAAAGTAGTTGACCTTAAAATTTCCTTATTTCTTCACTTAAGCAAATGAAGTATTTACCCTTCTCCAACCACGCAGGCAGCAGCCAGGGGTGGAGCAAGGCCTCATGTCCCTGCATCCCGGCTTTGCCTGACTAGCGCCTCACAGATGCTGTGCAGATCCACCATGGAAAATAATTAACGACGGCAACAGCGTTCCCCTCGGATTTGTTTTGTGCCAACTTGGTCTTCCTACATTTCACGCCAGTTTACTTCTACACCAGCGAGTACCGCTTCACCACAGAACACCCTGCAGCTCACAGTTCCTCGCTGTGCCTCGAAAAACAACCCTCAAAGCCCACGGGACGGTCGCTTTGGGTGGGGCAACAACCCCACGGCCTTACCTGTCGCTGCTGGTACTGCTGCTGCTGCTGATGGAGTCGCTGCTGGAAGATCTGCTCCTGGAACCGCTGCCGCTGGGGGAACGAGTGGGTCTAGATGCCTGGCTGGCCAGCCTCTGCGGGGACTGGGTCCTGGACTGGGACGAATGCGGTGACCGACTCCTGCTGTGCTGGTAATTCCTCTCTGGCCTTCTGCCTCGTACCTCCCGTGTAATATCATCCCTGTAGATATCCCTGTGTACCACACTGGGCAATGTAAACTGCTCCCGGGCCCTAGGTTCGTAACGGGGGTCATGAGCATCAAAACGGCTTGGACTTCGACTCCGAGAAGTATAATAGAGCCCGTGTTGTAAAGTCCGCTCTCGAGGGTCTCTATAGTAATCCTGATCGTAATGTCTCGTTCGATCAAATCCTCCCGTCCCCCGCTCATGGTGTCCATAGGCACTATGTTCATAAGCACGCTCCCTGTTATCTGAAGCCCTGCATTTAGGAAGGGGGAAAAATATTTCATCAGAGAGGGGGCAAGCACAACTGAAAGCAAATCATGCAAACATTCACGTCAGCACAGAACTTATTTTTGTGGCTGCTTCTCCGCTAAACAGCGATAACCTATCAAGCAAACACTGACAAAAACATTTTGACTCCAAAGTTATATTCATATATGATCAAGCTAAGCAATCATTTTTTGTTTTAATCACAATATCAGGCTTTCATGACCAGCATTGTGCCTGCACAGGAAAAATGTACTGCTTTCCAGTGCCGAATCTGCTTTTAAATTGCATTTGTTGGGAGTGGGTTTTTTTCCTTTAAATCAAACAAGGAAAAAACTTCACGTTTGTGAACATCACAATTAACTCTCCCCTTCCCCCACCCTCCTTTCCATTTTTGCTTAAGAGCTTCAGAAATTTTTCAGGAATTTGGTAATTACTGGAGCTCTTCTAATTATCCCTTCTGCAAAAATGGCACAGTAAATCAGGCTGTAGCCATGAAAGCCTCCGTGCAAAGCATGACCCAGAGGTAAGAAGCCGCTTTCAAAAGGGGTAGCATAACCCATAGTGAAGGCCCAGAAAATCAGGGGTTTTCTTGTTGCTGTTCTAAAACATTTCATCCTCTTAGAGGGAATTTTGCTTTTATCAGACTGCTACTCTTGATTCTCATCAAAGCTGCCTACCCTCAAGAAACATCTCCAATTACCTATGTCAGAACATTTAAAGTACAAGGGTGCAGTCCCCAAAAAGATACTAAAACCCTAGGCAAGGAGGATAAATTACATTTTTTCCATAGGTGTTTTTGTTTCTCAAGGCTGCTATTGTTACTGGCATCATGGAATTTCTATCTTCACAGCCATTCCACTGGCAAGTAACTACGGTCCATTTTGTTTCAGTGTTTCAAATATTTTATAGGTCAATTGGGCAATGCTCTAACTTCTAAGAAAGTTAGTGTGATCTCTCAAATACAGATAGTAAATCTGACAGGTGAAGTTAAAAGAACATTACAAATAGCTTAGTAGTCTAATTTAGACAACTGCCAGGACGGTTTGTCTAAGTTACATCCACAAAATTTAAAGACTGGGAATTATTACATTGATTTAAAAAAAAAAATACTTGCAAAATTCTAAATACGTTGGGGCAGCCAAAGTTAATTTGGAAATTTAATTATCTGTCTTATGAAGGACAGACATTTCAACCTTTTTTTTTTTCTCCCAGCCTTTTCTCTCAGATTCTTCCTTCAGAATCAATTATTAGTCACTTCAATCCCCTGAATCCTAATAACCTAATTCTGCCTCGTGCTTCCTCCTCCTCTCCTACATCACTGCTGTATCTTCTATTTAAAATGGCAGAAATATTTCAGGTATCTCTTCTAAACTGAAAATGGAATTTCAATTTTTTTTTCCATTAGCATCTCAGGAAGTTCCTTCCATTCCTTCTCCAATGAATCACTAGATCCTTAATCCTCTCAATATATTCATCCTCTGCTGTTAAAACTGTAACTCCTTTTCTACAAAGCTAGCTCATGCTTTGCCTGCCTTTTTTCTCTCAGATTTTATCTAAAGCAGCTACCTAACCACTACAGCAGAACGTTATTAACTTCTAGGCCCACTTGAAATTCATTGTTGCCTTTCTATTTCCATTAGATCTTGCTTGCAACAATGGCATTTTGAAAGATATTCCAGGGTTTGGCACAGAAATGTGTCTCTCCCCACCCACCCCCTCCCCCTTTTGAAGGACCAAGATCAACAATTTTACAAACGATTGCGTTTAGCATCCTACAAAGTGTTAATCAGTGAGAGCTGATTTAATGAGGTAAGAGAAAAAGCAGTATTTTCTAGTGGGTTACTGCTATATAGCTGACATAAAAGAACAAAGTCCTTATCCACGGAAAGGACACAGAAGACAGACAGAGGAGCTAGCAGAGCTGAAAATCTACTGGCTACAGTGCTTTTTTGATTTATCTATTAGTACTAAGTACTACTGGAGTTAGTGGAAAGAGAGGGTTTGACTTGGGTTAGGAGAGGGGCTAATATACACAGGGCAGGACATACCAACCTTTTCCAAGTGTGGAAACACGACCTATATTCCCAATTAAATCTAGGGAGAGAATTGTGAACATAACTTCCCCAATTTTGGCCCCTCTTACAGGGGTAATCCACCTTCTTAATGGGCAAGGGTGTCAAATGATATTTTAGATGAACCAACAAGAAAAAAAAAAATTAAAAAATCTTAGTGACAAGAAAAAAAAAATTCCACGGGAAGGAAGCAGTCCCAGACTGAAACCATAACTCTGAAACCCCCAGACTTCTTTCTTGAGACAGTAGGCACTTAAATAGATCCATTATTTTAATTTCCAGCCCTATGTCTGAATCAAGCAGCTGGTAGAAGGTCACCCAATGCACGAGGCACTCATCGCTGCTGGCCAGCAGGCATCCTCTCCTCTAGCCGCTTTTGTAACCATCCAGCCCAGTCATTTTTCACTGGCGTATCCACAAACTGGAATTAGCACCACGTCCTTAAAACTAGAGTATGTTTAGTGTGGAGTAGCAAAGAGCTTTTTAAGAGACTAGACAGTAATCCACTCCCCATGGCTACTGGCGTCTTGACTGTAATACCATCCAATAAATTCAAGGCAGTAGTTCTTATCCCAGCATTTAAAAAAAAAACAAAACAAAACCACTATAATTTCCAAAATTTAGTAATGTCCATCATCTCTTTTTGCCAATACCATCAGAAAGAATAATCCCAATAACTTGGAAATTATGTAGATCCAAAATGGAAACATCACAAGCTGCCTTCGGTCTTCTCCATCCAAGCGTTATTTCCATGGCTGTAGAATCCAAGGGGCTGCATCATTAAAGTCTACTAGAAATTTTGTGGTGACAATCCAATTAACATACCAACTGCGTATAGTGAGAACTGAGAACTAGGCATCAAGCTTTCACAGAATTTTAGGTTCTAGTATTCCGAAGATACTCCATAGAGAACTTCACCACATGTTGTAGAGTAAGATAGCTCCATCTGGCAGCAGGGATACATCCGAGCAAGGCCTTAATATTATCCAAGAAATGGAACCGTTACTTCTAGAAAAGAGTAACTCCAATATCGATGCTGGCCAAAGGAAATCTTCCATCTTAAAACCACCTTATTTCAAGTGTAGATATCCAACCAGCTGCAGAAAACATCCTCTATGGATCCACAAGGTACCAGCCACTGGGATAGAAATCACTTCCGTTTCCAACCCAAAATAGGAAACATAGATAATTCCCAAAATTTTAAATCCATCTGGGGGCCCTAGATACGAGTTTGTGTTTCTCACCATATCAAATACAAAATACCTGCCTAGAGAAACCTTGGAACTTACCCATCAAGTCTCCGCTCATAACGTCCTTCCCGTGCATGAAGCGATGGCGGGGGGCCGTAAGTGGGCCCCCCCCCACCTCCTCTGAACCCAGAAACCTCTCTACTACGAGATGCTATGGAAACTGTATCATCCAATCCCCGAGCAGCACTGGGAATGGTTCCTGGTTCATTATAATCCGTCCGTAGGTCTCTATCTCCCATTTTGTTGACAGAGTTGTGTGCCTTCTGCGCACTTTTGATGTCCACAAAATCCACAAACGCTGCCACTCCGCCTTCCGACCCCCGCTTAGGGAGGATTTTGACACTTTCGACACGTCCATATCTGGAGGAGAAGCAAAGCAGAGCACACAGATTAGCACTGGTAGGAGAAAAACCACGTTTAAAACATTGCCTCCTGCAAAATCAGTTTCGCCCTCCCCATACAGTAGGCAAATCAATCCCACAACACGGCAAGATGCATTCTCAAGACGAGGGGGAAAACCACTGGCAGAGGGGAAAGAGCCATTTAAACTTTTCATGGTGACTTTCAAAGCTCCTCTCTCTTGGTTAGCCTGCCGTGAGATCACCCAACAGAGCAGCACCGGCTGAAGAAACAGAAAGGTATTTGCAATTAACAACGGCCACTCTCATTTTCCATCTGCAGAGCAAGACATAATTAAACCAAAACCGTGTCACAACAAGAATAAAGACATCCCCACAATTTCTTAAGGAAAACAAATGACCTTGACACAGCAGTTCCACCACTCTGATCTACCTTTAGCCTATCCAGCACTAAGCCAAGTGTCTTCCCTCCAACCCTCACTCCTCATCTCAAACCCATTTCTTTACCACAGCCTCACAAGACACTCTTGCAGGGTGACTGACACGGGCACCCCCACACCAGGGTGCTTCTGGGGTTCAACTTTACACCCCCTCACTGTGGACTGAGCCACACAACAGACACACTGAGGAAAGCTGATGGGAATGTGACGCCACCCTACTTAATACATGGTAACTGCAACACAGGCACTTAGAGGATGAGTAAATGTCTACATAAAAATTAAACCAAACATGTTTGTGCACAAGAAAACATGATGTAAAACTGATTTAAGTGACTTGCAGCAGCTCATAGCAGAAAGGATAAAATGGGGAAAGCAAACACACAGCAAGGTTTTAAGAGAGCTGAGAACTGCAGGTCGTGGCTTGGCTGCTCCTTCTCCTCAGCCATGAGATTCTGAGCAAAACACATACAGGCTGTTAAATGCAGCTGTTAATCCACGACAAAAAGAGGCCAGAAGTAGGTTTTTTTAATGTACTAACAAATGGGGAAGGGATACCCAACAAACTAATCAAGAAATATAGCCAAACGAATCACCTATTCACGAAGGCAGCGCAACACTGAAAAGATGTAAACAGATCTGAAACCAGGGAAGCCGTTTTCAGCTCTGTACACAGGAATAAGCTATCACAATTGCCAGTCTGAGGAGCAAATGCTGTCAGAACCTGCTCGTGACTCCGTTCTATGCCTGGCTTTTTCCATACACCTTCACATTTCGTCATTGTTGTTGGGTGACTAATCCTTAAATATGATTTGAAAGCCTGCCTCGCTGACTGCTGGCTCCTCATTCCAACCTGACCTCCCACGCCTTACATATAACCTGGTTTGGATTTAGATCTCATTTTCCTCTGGGCTTATATACTCCACTGAACACAACGAGCTGTCCATTAAGGAATATACACACAAAACAAAGAGCATCTCTCAAGTCAAAAAGCACCTTGTGAGGCCTAAAATGGCAAGGTCACATCAGGGATGTGTTTTTTGCCTCTGAGCTGCACAGAGCAGAACTTGCCGCCCTCATACTTGTGGGTACAGCATGGTGACGTTATTTCTCAGGAGTTTCCTAACCCCTGATACCAAACTGATACACTGGTTAATTTTTTTATTCTAATTAAAAGCTGTAAGGAGCAAATCCTGGCAAATGGTACTTCAGGAAAGATGCTTATCAATGTCTGCACTCTTTTGAGGCTGGGTAAGGTTATCTTACCGTGAAGGCAAGGTTTAGAAAGGGCATAAAAATAAAGGATACGGTTAATAAAATGTGTGTAAGGGGTGGGAATGGCCTAATTGGATGTGGCAAGTGTAAGGAGAGAAACAACAGGGAAGGAAGAAGACAGGAAAAAGCCCATTTGAAAAAATGGTCATGCCATGAATGAACATGATGAAAAATATGAAAAAATAATTAGGTATCCTTGTTAGCATCCCCCCCTAGCACATGCTTCAGTGCCTGTTCTCTACAGACAGCAACAGAAAGATGTAACAGGACGGAGTGCTCCAACTCTCCGATCCATTGAGCTTTTCTTGCACATCACATAGTTATGGAAGTCACTGGTCAGACACACATACTTTGCTTTCACTCACTGGTTGCACGTTGCCAGCTTCTGCCAACACAAAACCATAGTTTGGCTACAATCTTCAGGAGGGAAAAAAATAAATGGCATCTTAGCATCACTCAACTGCCCTAAAATCTTAACTGACCTTCTGACTGCAACCACTGCAGACAACTGGAGTGCTGCCTGGCACCTACCTCAGAAGTCACAGGATCACAGAATTGTAGGGGTTGGAAGGCATCTCAAGAGATCATCGGGTTGAACCCCCCTGTCAAAGCAGGGTCCCTAGGACATAAATGAGCTCTGAAAGGCTCTTCCCACTCACCACCCTGACAATTCTTCTATTCCCTCATTCGGAAATCGTGTTGTTGTAACATACACACCGACAGACCTCACGTATTTGTCTGATGCTGCAGAAGATCCAGAAATGTGTTAAAATGTTCAAATATTCAAGCTAAATCTGCCCAGGAAGCATAGGATATACTGAACAGCGACGTAATGTGCTCCCCATGTACCAACAAATTCACCCAGCAAACACCCAGCACAACTCTTGCAGCCAGAGCTTTTTATATTGGAAAAAGCATACTTCAATTGCCATGATTTTAAATTTTCTTTCCCCCTAAGTAAGACATAGATGTGGGGAGGCTACTACTGCTTTCCACTGCAGCCACGGTCCTAAATCACCCCACTCTGAGACGGCGGGTTTTAATCCGTCCGTTATCCAGATACATAAATATAGGCTGCGCTTTGGTGTCCTGCACCGTACCCTTGACGAGCCCCAAGGATAATCTGTGACAATCGTCTTTGCTGAAAGCGAGGGAGGCAGACGGGGGGAGGAGAAAGGGAGCAGAAAGGGAGGGGGGTGCGGGGGGGTTGATGAAAGAAAACCGAGAAGGAGAGAGCCCTGAGTATTCAAGGACAGCAGCTGGAAGAGGAAGGTTTGCATTTTCCGTGCCCCAACGTGGTCCTGTGATTACACACATCCTTCGGTCCCCCACCGTGAAGATTAATCTGTCTGGTGATCCGACCCAGCCCCACCCGTTGGCGTCTCTCCGAGCTGCTCCCGTCTTGGCAGATGCTGCCAGGAGGAGGAGGACTGCATCGAGGAGAGAAGGAGGGAAGATCTGCAGTGCTGCATCACCAGACGGCTTTACTGCAGCAGAATAATACATTACAAGAAAGAAAAACACGCTCCTTTCCAGAGGGCTGGGGGAGGAGAGGCAGCAATAACACTGCGTTTCGTTACACAGATCTCAAGTTAAAGCAAGATGGAGGCAAACCCGCTCCGAGGAGCAACCTTTGTCCGGATCCAGAGGGCTGGGAAGAGGGGACAAAAGACAAGGGGAGGCATCGCTGCGACCTTTGGTAACGTTCGCAGAGCGGCTCCTCTCAACCTGGCCTCCTATCTTTATACCTGTGCGTCAGCCTTTTCCAAGAAGGCCACGCGTTTTGCAATCGCTGGCAAACCAAACAGAAAACAAAGAGGTTTGTTCTCTCAGCTCCGAATCCGCAGACCCTCGGGAAAACAAGGCTTTCTACTGCCTCTTCCCGTTTCCAGCTCATGCTGATTAATCGTTAACTCCGTATTCTAAGGAAGGCGGCTGAGGCTGTATTTTCGGAGGGGTTTACAGTTCAACCAGAAGCAGAGTAGACGAGGAGGTGCGAGAGCTGTTATGTCACCGAGCCCCTCCACCAGCACAGCACGAACGCAGCACCCAGCTGCAAACGCAGATCTAGCAGCCCTTTCAGGGGGGAAAAAAAAAGTGAAATTGCTCAATAATCACTCCTCGAACAAAGCCACGCTAATCCAGCCTTTCAAAGAAAAGGAATTCATAATTTAAGCATTATCTGTTTATTCACTGTAGATCAAAGCACCTCTATAATCAAGCAGCTGAAATGTCTCTGGGCTCTTGGCATGGCTGCTCGGCATGTTTCTCTCGCTCGCCAGCCCATCCTCCTCTCCAGCTCTTCCTCCCGTACCGGCAGACAGCGCGGCTGCGTTGGGAAACGCAGCCTCCACCAATGCAAGACCGGGCTGGTTCCTCCTCCCTAGGGGCGACGTGTCACCCAGACAGAGCCAAAGTCATCCCTCACCCCACAACCTTCCCCATGCAGGGTTGGGGGGGGGGGATCTGCGCCCTCGCCTTTCCACTTCTAATGAACCGTTTCATCGTGGGTGCTTACTCCAAACATTCCTTTTCCTGCAGTCTCTGCTATTCCCAAGCAAAAGCATTTTTAAACAAAGGACAGGCTAGACACTGGGAGAGAGCCAGCCAGGAAATGTTTAGTAAGCAAATGTCCCCACTGAGCTGCAGTATTTTATAAGCTGACTTTTACAAGATGATATAGACATGATAGGAAAAGGTACATCAAAATCAGGGAGATACGCTTTTTAATTCAAACCGAATCCCACTCTGAATCCTATCACCTCCCTCTTCCTCCCGCAGAGCTCCCCCTGAGCTTGTGAAGACCTGTTACACCCAACCATTTTCACCGCTGTGGAATTCTGCAGGTCAGCAACCTCCCGGTCTACAAAACCTTCACTGTATTTTTGTTTAGAAGCCAGCACGACGTTACGCTCCAGATACTGCTGAACGTAAGACACGTTGCGAGATCAGAAATAACACCGGAGGTTTCTTGTGCATGTTTCTGCACTGCTCATTAAGAGCGCGATTTGTCAGGACATCCCGATGGAGCAGGACATCGGAGTATTTTGGATTCCCTCTGACTGAAGCCAGGCACCTTTAGCCATCTGAAAAGCCAGGATAATTTTTCCATGCCAAGCTCCAACTCCTTCCTCCTCCATTATTATATAACCCCGGCAAGCCCCAGCCTGCGTTATTCAGTAAAACACTCGCACAGCTTGAAGCTTTTCTTGGTCAATCGCATTCCTCTCGCTTTGTTGTTATTTCATAACAGAATAATGTGACCTGAAATAATACTTCTCCAGATGTCTGTGTCTCTTCTTACTGGTTAACTCCAAATCAGCCTGCTGCCCCATGCTAGGGGCTGCTCTAGTCCAGGGTTTCCCCCTCCACGGAGCAGATCTGCTCCAGATACCTGGAAACGTGGGATGTGCAAATGCTAAAGCTGCCATAAAACAGATTGCCCTCACCAGCTCCACTGGGGCTTTCACCCAGGCTGCTGAACTCCCTTACCATCAGTTCTGGGGTTTTTCTGCTCTCATGGACATCCATTTCACAGTCCAAGAACTTGGCCCACCACAACACCACGCGCATCTCCTTCCCATCCACATAATACACATAGTAACGTGCCAGAACAGCAGCAAGGCAGTGTCTCACCAGCAGCAGGACACCAGGCCATGGTGACAGCTATCCTGAAGAAACTCTGCTCAGAGGTAAGCACCAGCTTCCACAATCATCAACTCACGACACGAACTGTGTCTCCTCACCGTACCACCACCAAAACCAACCTTAAACCTTCACCACGACGGAAGCTCCTAAGCCAGCAATACAAAGAGCCTCGAGGCTTCAGCCAGGCATTTGCCAACAACAAGGGACCATAACTGATGACAATGAGGACGTTACTACAAGAGATAAAATACACCATATAATAGTCACAACGTGTTTGGCCTAAGAAAATTACATGCTGCCATGTTGCACACTTCTTACTCATAGCCACGTGCTTTAGTTGCCATGAAAAACGTTTCCAGGCTTCTTTTTTCCTCTTCTTCTTAAGAAAGGGCAATTCCTAACAAGAGTGGTATTTCAGACCTGAGCGACACAATTGGAATCACACTCTGCTTCAAGCAAGGCAGAGTATCAGTTTAAAATCCGGTAATACCACCACGTGCCTGGCATGGAACAAGACTTTCCAGCTACAGAAGAATAAAGGAATTTAAATAAAAGACACTCAAAAATGCTCAGGCTTTCATAAAAACAGCAACTGAGGCACGCGACAGCAAACCTGCAGTCCACAAAGAAGCATGTGAGCAGGGCTGGGATGAAAATAACATGAGTTAAGTGAAATTTATCCTGATAGAAACAGCAAGCAGAATTCCAGAGTCCTGGAAAACTATACTTAAAATCTACTTTAACGAACGCAAGGAACTGTCACCCGATGAGCCACAATCCTTTGGCTCTGTAGCACTGTCACTCAACTCCAGAAAAACTGTCAAATGATATCTCAAATGCTTGATGAGAAACACAGCAACGTACATACTCGCAGCCGCCGGCCTCCGCTAGCAGCTATGCTTAGGGGATACCAAAAGCAGTATTTACTACCAACAGCTCGGTGAGATGTCTCATTAACAAAGAGCCTTTGCTCCCAAGGGCACTGGGCCACGCTCTGCACGGGGCTGGCACACCAGAACACACCAGGACACCAGAAATCTCTCACATCAACACACACACATTTCAGTTTCACCTTATAAACTGAAATAAAAATGACTCTTCAGGGTCACGGTGAAAACACTGAGTATTTATCTAACGTAGATACATCCACATGCCCCTGGTGACAGCCCCCCAGCACCATTTTGTGATGCTTCTCCAAACACCTCCTCTTCCCCCAGCTTTCTGAAGAAATAGCTTTAAGTGACAAAACCCACTGGGACGAGGGTACCAGCACAAAGGCTGCCAGCAATGTATGGAGCCCTTCCAGCAGCCTCTAGAGATGCAATGCATGGTATTGGCTCTCCTTATCTCCAGCTGCTACGCCGCGTTCGAGACGGCTAAAAATAAAACAAATTAAATGTCTCTCTCTAATTCTACCTTTCTTGGCACAAAACTGCTGTTTCTATAACGATAAGGCATCGCGAGCGGCCGGGATGATCACAAGTAGGGAAACTCGTCAGCGAGCGATAAATCCAGACGATGTAAGGCTGGAAAAACCTTCAGCTTCCCAAAGGCAGGCGAAATAAAAAGCTCCTCGTACTGCAAAGGAGCGCTGGTTTTCAAGCCATACCAAGAACAGACCTTGTGACAGCAGTGATTCAGAAACATGTCCTAATTACCAAGCTCCCATAATTTTCTAGATTACAATCTGAGATGCTTTTAAACCTGTTTAGTGTGATCTTTATTGGCTCTGCAACCTTTGGGGAGAGGGGGGGGGAAGCAGGGAGAAAAACAACGTTCTTGAGGGCATTCTCTGCAGCTCTCCTCCCAACAATAAAGATCTTCAGGGAAACCTCAAATTTCAGGAGCAGGAACAATGGACCAGGTTAGCAAGCTCAGTCAGACCGCTTACGTGACTGGGGTGAAACCTCAACACGATGCTCCTCACTCTCTCCTCCCGCCCCACCACCCAAATTACTCAAACCCCGACCACACTTCGACTCCACAGCTCCCTTCAGCTCAGCATTCAATGGGAAATCTTCCCAACTCTGACTACAAACAGGGGTTTTGTTCATGAGATGCAGCACGTGTTCCTGCCACGCACTGAAAACAGCCAGGGCTTTGTCTACACTCGTAATCCCTCCCTACGAGATGACAAAGTAGGAAATTAAAAAGCTAGCACAGGCACATTCACTGATACTTCTGATACCTCTGTTATTTAAGAGCAACACACTCGACATAGCAGATAGACTGGGAGATAACTCTGTACTTGCTTCTTGCTTTACAGCTCAGCTCCATTTTAAGACTCAAAGTAAAAGTGATTCCTAATTAAGACATTTTATTTATGTCTTTATTGCAAAGTCAACTAGGTTGGATACTGCTGAGGTATTAATATATAAATGAAATTACTGTGTACCACCAGAGCAGAAAGATACAGAATATGTAAAATCACATTTATTCACGGTCGCTATCAGCAGCAACCATCCTTCCAACAGTCAATATGCCATGAAACGTTTCTGCTATCTCATGACAGAAAATTTTGCCCCAGATAAGCTGTTCTGGTGCATACGCATCAGGTGAAATGTGGATATAGAGAGCCCTTCCTGGAGATACAGATCAGTTCCACTGCAACACGACACAGCATCCAAAGGGAATCCCAGCACCGTTCCACCCCAGGATGGGGAGAGGGCAGAGCAGGAAATGAGCTCCATGCTCCTGATGCTGGGATTACACCAAGTTGGAGGAGCAACAAAAAAAGCACTTGGGTTTGACCTCATCAACATCTCACTGGGCTGGGTTTAATATCCACACCCAAGTCAGCAGTTGTGCTGCCTCTAACGTCAGGAGAACCCAACGTTGCATCAGACCATCCCGCAGGCTGCAGGCAGATCTTGACCGGACTGTGATGAAGGGCTTAATGCAAATATACCCAAACAACACACAGCCACCTCCTCCAGCCAGAAAAGCAGCAGGAGCTGTTATTAAGGAACTTTTCCCCAGTCGTCACCTCTGTACAATTAAGGAGAAGCACACAAGCATCCGTAGCAGGGCTTATTGGCATGTAAGTTATTTAAAAAAATAAATAATAAAATCCAAGCAGCTTTGTGAGCAGAAATAATGAAGACTCATTCCTTATGGATGCACGTCTTGAGGTTGAATTCTCTGGCGTCCAATAACTGCTGGTTCCCACTGCAGCTTTTCCCACGGTCAGGAACACCTCTCTCCCATGTGGATTCTTTAATGTCTAATAAGGGTTGTACTCTCGCTGCAGCTTTTCTCTCCATGGGGCCGCTAATCAGGTCTCTCTCCTCTATTAAAACCGCTTGTTTTCACAAAACTCAAAGGAGCGTCGCATCTCTGAGGCTGCAAGCACCCCCCTTCGCCCTGAAGTATCGCTGAAACTGGCTAAGGGGTTCAACATTGATCAGGGAAGATACGTGGCAAGATCCCATTCCTCTCCCTCTGCGAGCAGATGAAAATAAACATGCCTTTCTGGAGTAGCCTGAAGAGGTCACAGAAACGGGTAGGAGCTCTGCATGTTCAGCTGTGTTGTATCAAGTATGATGTGCTGTGATTCTTTGTCCTCCCACTCATGCAGATGCACAGTATCACGTTACTACACGCTAGACACAAGGCCGCTGAATTCCATCTCCAGGGCAGTTGTTTGGGGTGGGTTTTTTTCTTCCAGCTTAAAGAATGATCTGCAGATTTGCTTCAGAAATGCCAGGGGTGATAGGCTATGTTTAAATGCTTTCTCTGCAGAGGAACTGCTCAAGCTTTTGTGTGACTGACTTTAGGATTTGTTTGGATTCGATTTTAAGAGCGCGACGCTTTGCAACTGGGGGGGAATCTTGTGATTAATCAAGTTTTTCGTTCTTACACAAAAGGGTAATTCCCCATCTCAGTTCTGCTTCTCCAAGCCCTGCTTTGCATGTATTCAGTAGCAGATGGAGGAAAATGCAGAGTCATAACATTATGGTCTCCCTGCCATGCTGCAGAGTACTTTAAATATTTATCATCTTAAGGCTTTTTAAGTCTTGGTGCTCACTGGTCCATGCTTCTCCAGTCAAACACAAACTTTATAACCTCCAGGGTTTTAAATGTTTTTTTGGAAAATGGTATTTAAGAAGGAAATAAGGTCTATCTGTCTCCTAGACCATCCCAAGTGATCTCATTGCTTTTCCTCTTGGAACCACAACTCGTGTGGATGAGCGACCGGCTTCAATTCAGCCAACAGGTCTGACAACTTGAAATTCACTCTGGATCCGAGGACTTCCAGCCATGCTCAAGTTCACAACCCCAAAAGCTTACCTACTCCTAACAAGGGTAGGAACTTGAAACCAGGCAGGTTAAAAACAACCCCCTCCCATCGCCCTGAACACAGAAGTCAGTTCCCAGCCAATCCAGCCTCCTCCAGAAACCCTCTATGTAAACCGGCCAGCCGCTCCGGTCCCGCCGCACCAGCCGCTCACCCAAACACCGGCATGCAAATGCTTTTTAGGCAGTTTGTGACTCACCATCACCTTGGAGAAAGTGCTCGCTCCCCATGACTGAACCAACCGGGTGCGAGCCCAGCTTCAATGCAGGGGAACTCGTATCCCCTGCTGACAGCGCGGGTCAGAGCTAGCAAACACAGAGGTGCCCCATCTGCACCCACTCCAGACACTTTCTCCATAGCTGAGAGCATGAAACTTCTTGCAGCTCAACTCCTTAGCCAGCCAGATTTTAACAGCTTGGCTTCTGACACCACTCAAAGCCAAGGTTTTGCAAAGCTGGGCTG
Source organism: Zapornia atra (assembly GCA_013400835.1). Classification (NCBI taxonomy): domain Eukaryota; kingdom Metazoa; phylum Chordata; class Aves; order Gruiformes; family Rallidae; genus Zapornia; species Zapornia atra. The sequence continues at coordinate 7,584 of VZTU01021318.1, read as the reverse complement.
TGAGAGGCTGGCTTGAATTTCATCGCAAGCACGGGTGAGGTTTCTTTGCCTTGGTTTGAGGAGCTGACCTGAAGGCCTCACCATACCCAAGAACTCAGCAGACCTTCATCTCAATGTGTATGGGCGCAACCGGATAGATCTACAGGGTTTGAGGGTCACCCAGATACACCGGCCCATCAGCCACAGAACCAATCACATCACCATAGCCACCAGGAAAGCTCCTCCTTAATTTTAGGCTATTTCTGTCATCAGCATCACCTTTAAACACTTGCTCTCAAAAAAATCACTCTGACACGAGGTAGGCAAGAGCGTGAGCTGCCGGCACAACCAAAGGGCTGTAATCTCTGAATGGGTATAGAGGAAAAGCTGCTTCCTGAGCTCAGCTGCTGCCAAAACCCAGCATCTCTCATCACACCCGCAAGCAACATATCATCCACAACATCAGCATCAAGACCAGTTTTGTTTTTTAGCTGTCACAAAGCTCCCCTGCTCCTGATACTTCAGAGTTAAGAACGAGACCAAAGGTTTATTTAGACATTGATTACAACGAGGTTACTGTGCAGAACGGAGCATTTAGCTGGCTGTGCAAGAGCAGCGTCTCACACGGAACAGGCAGATCCCCTGAAATTAAATCAGATGTTGATTACAAATACAAGGGAGAGACTTATCCATCCTGAGCTTTTATTCTCCTCACAGTTCGGATGCTAATGAGGCCGGAAGACTTCTTTTCTCCCCCCCCCCCAAGATGACTACTTTAAACATACAACTTGGCAATTTATTTTTTCTTATTTGGCCCTATTAACTATTACAGGTCAGCCACAGCTGCCACAGAGAGCCTAAAGAGGGAACGTTTAAATAAGCCTCTATGTGCTTTTTGGCAGCCATCACTATTAATGAGGACAGGAGGTATTCACACCAGCGGCAGCAGCAGATGGACCACAGCTCGGTGCTTTGTGCCCTGCGGAAGCAGCGAGCATCTCACCAAAGATGCATACATGGCAGTTGGGGAAAGCTGTGACAGGGACATTCAGTTACTCTCAGTGAATCCCACAGACAGAAACACAACCAGCTCAGTTTTGTACCTGGAGGAGAACTGAAGGTGATTCACCACTTGATAAATTACTAAATTAAAAAGAGTATTACAATCTGGCAGTAATTTTTTAATTGGTCTGAAAGATCATTTCAAACCCAGCCATGACCAGGCACCTGACCATGACAACTTGTTTTGAGCCCAGCTCTGATTTCCCACCGCATCAGGGGATAACTCAAAGACCTGCAAGCTCTTCTGTTAGGATAGAGGGGTATCACAGAATCATAGGGGCTAGAAGGGACCTCCAGAGATCATCGAGTCCAACCCAAATATCCCAGAGGAACACACACAAGCACTTCTTGGCCTTCTGCAGAAGCCACCAGTATCCAGCAGACGGTGGTACAAATGACCTACTCATGCTCCTTCTAGAGATGGTTGGACTTATCCAGCTTTTCAGTGTTGAAAGCACATTTGGGGCATTCTGATCGGAGGTGGAAGCTCGTGTTCAGACCTAAGAATGCTTTCAATTTTAAGTTGAGAAGCTTAGCTAAAAAGGAGAAGTGAAAGGAAGCTAAAAAAGCTGCTTTTTCTTCTTAAAAGATGTCTTTAAACAGAAACTGGTCATGAAGACAGACTGCTGCTGCTCTTCTCCCATGATTAGTTTCAGCAGAAAACCGATGTTCCTTTCACATCCGAATCCTGCTGGATTCTCACTCAAGTCCCCATGAACGTTGAGACCAGCCACAGATACACAAACTACAGCTCAGAGCCAGCTCCACACAACACTCCAGGAGACCCTTCCAAAGAAATCCATTCTGAGAAGGATGTTGTTTCAACCCAACTCAGCAACACGGCCTTCAGTCTGTCCTGTTAACAGCTCAGGTTGCAGCAGGCCCTGGAATACATCCTGGTGTATTTATGAAAAGTCTCAACCATGTTTATTCTTTTAGGAAAGGACGTTGCCCTCACACTGTGGGATTGTACAGATCGCATGGGACGATTACAGTGTTAGGAGGTTAAACACTAACTGGGGAAATGCAGAAACCAAAGCAGCTGCTGTGTTTTATTCATTGTGCAGGAGTCATCATCACATCTTCTAGAGCAGAACAGAGTTGGAGATGTTCTTCCAGACTCAAGGAGACCGTAGCTGCCATTACTCACCAGGCAGGCAGAAGGATGAAGCCTCCTGTGTTACCCCAGCGTGTGCAATCACCAGGTGAGAACCACAACCAACTTCTTAGCTCAAGCAACAAAAGAAAAAGCAGCTTTTGTCTCATTTTCATTAACCATTCAAGTAGTCTTCAGAACACTACAAAGACTCCTGCGAAGGCAAGGCGTGAGGCTGGTCATACACTGTGAATTTTCATCTTCAGGCTCATATTCCTCCCACGAGGTTTCTAAATCAGCATGCCGAAGATGCAGCTCAACTCAAAATCTTATTATGGAGAGTAATCATATTTTCCAGTTTATTCCTCAGTTCATTGTTTAGGAATGCTTGCCCTTGCAGTCTTTGGTCTCAGGGCATTCTCAGACCTCAGCAAGTTCACTGAACTTAATAAAAAACACAAGGAAAATATCTCACAGGCACTTGGTTTTGGTAACTACCAAAGCTACAATGTACCCACCCCACTCAACCCTTACTGCCAGCAGTTCTCCCAAAAAAAAACCAGCCAAGAGGGGTTTTACTCCTTCCCAAATATCTTCAGAGGTCCTTGTTTTGGTATTTGTTATTTGTTGGGTGTATCTTGACATGCAGAAGGTGGCATGTCTTCCTCTTCACAAGCTGACAACACTGTGAAACCACTGCAGCAACAAGACAGCCGGAGTTGCAACACACCAGCTCATGAAAACAAATCTCCTGAGGAGCCCCAGGTTCATCCTGACTCACCGACTCATCCAAAATCTGCAACATGCCCTCTCCTCACTTGGGTATTTACTTCCCTTTTCATGAAAAGCTAGCTAGTGCCTTACTGGCGAAGGCAAGGGCCTAATTTTGGACACACCTTAAGACAGCAATAAGGTCATTTGCCAAAGACCTTGGCCTGACTTTCTGTCCCATGGAAAGCAAGAAGAAAAACACCCCAAACCAAACCAGTCAACAAAGCTGTCACAAGAACAACCCCAAGTCTTTTCTTGCCTACGTTCTAATATCATGAATAGATCAATTACCTGCACAAGCCTTGCAAGGACTGGGAAGTTCTCAACACTTTCTTGCAATCTGAGATAAAGGGCACTAGGATTACTCTAAATTCCTTGGGTACAATGATAAAGGGCAAGGAATATCAAAAGGCAATGCCACTTTGGAGCCGCTCAGCAACAACAGAAGCTGCTCTCATCAAATCACAAATAAACATGGCTCAGGACCTCTGAAGAAACAATGCCAGCAAGGCTCAGACGATGACAGAATTTTGTAACCAAGTGACATCAACTTATCTAACACGACTCAGCGTATAAAAACACTTAATAGAAGCTTAGCCCACATCGACAAGACTCTTTGTGGCTTTTCATTAAGTTTCTTTGAAATAATTATATAGGCATTTCCTCAGTCAGCGTGGCGTCACCGAGCTGCCACCTCAAGTGCATGCAAAGAGCAGAGCAGGGAGCAGCCAGAGGATTCCAGCCTCTCAAAGTGCTGAAAAGCCATCTCCAGCCTGACTCAGTCTTGGGGGAAGAAGCCAGACACTGCCGGGCAACACCCCTGGTACACTGTGGAGGTGATGCTTGTGCCGCTTTATGGCACTTGGCGTATCTATGTCAGGATCAGAAGTATTAAAGGAGCTTTTTCTAGTGGAAAATAAAGATGGGAATCACCGTCAGAACCAGCCCCAGCATCTCCCCAATTAGCCACCCAACTGATGAACACACACACCCAAGTGCAAGGCCGACTTTCGCTGGGAACAGACGGAGACTCAAGGAGGCAGGACCTGCCTTGTGTCTTCCACACCTTTCCTTCCCTTCTGATTCTGGGCAATTAATTTAATCCCCTTGCCCTAATCCCCCAACCAAATGTCCTCTCATGATCTTCCTGGGGTTTATATTCTGCAAAACCAAGATTACCTCACTGGAGGTATTTGTAAAACACGGCACAAACAAGTCCCAAGACATTGCTTCAGCAAAACATGGGCATAAATTTTACCTTCCCCCTCCCTCCCACGGCTCTGAACCAAGGCTAGTACCTCATCAGGAAAGAAAACACAACTAATTCATTCTCTAGCCTTATTTTCCAAAAATAAAATTACCCCTAGCTGGAGATCTCCACACACACAAAGCTGATTTAGTGTAACCATCCATGTGCCTCCACCCAAAATGGTACCAAAGAAATACTACTCAATCCTAAGCAATAAAACCCTGGGAACATATCTGAGAGTTTTACTAGAAAAACGAGAGCACCATTCCTTCCAACTCCAGCCTGCTCCCATGGAAAGGCACTGCAAGGACTGATGGCATCAGACGTGGGAAAAAGGCACCAGAGGATAGTGCTACCCCAGCAGCCATCACCCTAAATAGGTGCAAGGGATTTTCTTCTCCATGTTCCAAGCCAACACACCAGCAGCAACCTTAACCACTCTGCCTTGCACACCATCTGTAAGAGAACTGACCAAATTCCTTCAACTCCACCTTCACGATGCTGTCTGAAGCAGAAAGCAGGGAGATTTCACACTCCGGGGCTGAATTCACACTCCCAGCCATCAAGAGAAAACTACTTCTTGTAAGCTGACCAAATCTTTCCTTGAAGTTCTTGAAAACAAACATGAAGCTGTGGGGTTTTCTGCTGAGCAACCCCTCAGAGCAGTTGTGTTTAACATGCTTCTCCAGAAGGGATCCTATGCATCTCCTCAGAAATCAGGAACAAGGTGAAGCCAGAAAAGCCTATTTCCCAAAAGAAACCTCAGGAGCTGTTTCTCTTCTCTGAGACTGCTATCACGTGCAATCTATATCTAAATTAAAGGAGCGTATTTGTGTCCTGAAACCCAGGGCTTCTCCCAGCCTTGGTTGCCTCTCCAACTATCTGAATTCCCCCACAGAATAGGAGATGGCATACTGAAGTCACACGGCTCGTCATTAAGCAGCTTTTCCTCCTCTTGCCCTTTAAAAGACCAATAAATGGACAAAGTCGTGTTCTTTCAGGCAACTGGAAGAAAACACAGGATTTAAAAAAAAAAAAGAGAAAGGCCAGAACTTGTGCTGGGGACGACTGTTACTATATTTAGTCGCCTTGTTCTGCAAGCTGCCGAGCATCTGTTTCAATGATGGTGAATGACTTTTTTCCCTGCTAGTCAAGACAGCATTAATTAAGTGAACCCAACTGATTGCTACCACCGCTTCCCCCAGCGCCCAGCTCTCATCTCCTGTATCCTAACACAGATTCACTGCTTATTCTATCCTAACAGGGAACTTCCAACCCAGACACGGAATGTTGTAGGGTTTGGGAATGCCTTAATGACTCAGTTGAAAGAAAACATGGCCCGTTAGAAGTTTTTAAAAAGGGGAGTATCTGGGTACAAACCAGAAAGCCTGTAATAATTACCACTTGTTAAAACACACAGGGAAAAATATTCTTTTGCTATCACCTTGATATCAAGATAATAGATTTTTAAAAGGGTTTTTAAGGAAATAATATACACCAAAAAAAAATCACAGCGCTCACATAAGCCAGTGCTTCTTCAGGCCAGCATCAATATTCTCTCATTTGAGAATTCACAAGCAGAGTGTTCCTTCAATTCACCCTAAACAACACGTATCAAGAGGGTTTGGGAGGGAAAAAAAAATAAAAATCACAGTATCCACAAAAACCCCACCTCTCTTCCTCTTAATTCCTCCCCAAAAAGAACTGAGGGACTGAAACCCAAGCACGGTTCCCACAGTAACTGCTTAACTGAAGGGGAAGGTGGGGAAGCAGGAAACCCCTCACGTGGAACAGGGCTGCTGGGGGTGAGTTTTAGGAGCCTTCCTTGAATTTTTTTGCTTCTTTCGAAACAAAATGGTTGTGTTTCCCCAACTTGACCCCCCCCAGCACCAACCATGCAACAGCAGGACCGCTCGCCTATAGGCTTTAATATGGAAATGGTAGTATTTCCTAAGCAAAGTGGGAAAACAAATGCTCCCATGGGATGTGGAGAAGCTTTAGGGATAACCATATTGCCCAGCCCTGGGAGCTGGGATTTTTAAAGCCTTATTTCTCCCAAATTCCTCCTCCCACCAGCCGAGGCTCAAGATCTCCACATGCTTTTCACCCTATTCACAGGCTGGGGGGATGGGTGGGA
>VZTU01021315.1:327-37725 GCA_013400835.1 Zapornia atra | reverse complement strand
TACATCTTTGCTCTGGCAAAGAACAGAACACAGTTTAAGTTTTGGCTTTGAAATGTTGTGTAGGTCAGGCTCTCCAGTGTAACAAAACAGATTTTCAGAGGCATGAAGGGTAGCATAGTGGTTGACTTCCAGGAGTAGGTGGATGCCTAATGTCCCTCAGCACCCTTGCAGACCGTTCCTTCATGTGTTTCTTTGCCATCTGCCTGTACACACACCCTCTGCAAGCTCAGAGTTAAACCTAGCATTAGCAGCAGAAAAATCAGTGCACTTAATGAAGAAAAAGTAATTGGTTCCAGGGAAAGGCAAGAACTGCTTTGAAGGTCTGTTTAATATTCATTGGGCATATTCCTGAGGAACTAATGTCCACTTGTAAAGTTTCACTGGTTGGAGTGAAGTTTTGGTGAGGGGTGGAGGGTGGGTTTTTAATATCAAGGCCTACAACAGGCTGTAAGGTAAGACTGACTAAAGCAATTTCATCCTTGGTTAGCAACAGTTCTTTGCAGGCTTCTGGCAGTAGCTGGCTGTTTGAAACATTGGCAAAGTTTGTTCTTACTTTCTAACAGATGAGCTAAACTGCATTTTCAGCCCTTGAGATTATAGGCCACAGCTCTGTTTCACCAGCTTCAGCTACTGACATCACCAACACCCAAAACAGAGCAAGGAACTGCTGAATGCTTCAGCTGATATCATTAGTGGTGGGAAACCTGGGACACCTGGTGCCTTCAACTTTTGACAGAAGTCCAAAGCCAGTTCAGAAAGGTTGCTGCAGAGCACAGACAGGGGAGAGAGTAGCCCTGTCAGTTACCTGCTTTGCTACAGCAGTGAAAAAGAAAACATCTTATTTTCTGCAGGAAAAAATATGAAAAGAATATTTACATCGTTTAAGTCAAGGGTCAGGCTTTTCAGTGACATGTAAAAAACTTGCCAGCACATTGTGCCCCAAGAACTTTTTTGGATTACATTCTGTCTGCTTGTTTGAAAAATATTCAGCCTGAATACTTCTTTAAGACTTCTTTAAAGTCTTCCCCATGTAAATAAAGTTTGGAAAACAATAACGCAAGCTTCATCTTGCTTTAAGAAGACCTACAATAACTGCTCATCTTATTTGAAATGTTTGTTCTTATCTATCATTTATTCAAAGAGAAAAGTCTTTTTCTATATGGAGCATCTGTGGAAATACTTTCTCCTTGTGTAAAAATCTTAGTACATGCAAAGAAGCTGTGAAGTCCCTCTTGACTGTTTGACCCAGGCTAATACGATTTCCCATTTGGGGTGGAGCACCCTGAGGACTGGGTGTTTTGTTCCACCCCAGCAGATGGAAGGTCAGTTTGGGGCAGATCCTGGTTCACATCTGTGGAAAATGGCAAATGCAGCGTAATGACTTCACTTGGAGGATTTTGTGAAGCTGCCAATGAACTACTTACGAATCCCCCAAAAGGCTGTGAGAGCGTGTGTGAGACCGGGACACAAACTTCATCTGTGCAGGTTGCTCAATGCCTCTGATGCCCAGTGTGGTAACATCAAGTCATGAATTACAAGGTGATGGGGTTTGCCTGCTCCAGGCAAACAGGTCTGTTAAATCTACACAACCCTCAGCTCCAGAAAGAAACCTTTAAGCACAAGGCTGGCTTCTGCCCAGGTTTCAGAGATTACTGTTCCATGGGCTGTGTTGTCAGGAGTCCATGACCAGCTGGTGGAGATAATCACACGCTCTGTGATAGGCTAGCAAAGAGCAAGGCTTGCTCTAATCACTGGGGTTTTTTTCTTCTTTTTTTGAAAAAAAACCCAAAATAAAACTAACCCAGAAACCACAAAACCAAAACCTAACAGGTTTTTGGCTGATGAGAATTGTACCAGAAGTTGAAGAAGGGAAAAACATTCCTTGGAAAGGTAAGGTGCTGCTGAATGGTGACCCAGAATACTCATTGGTTTATAGAGAAACAGTTTTTTCTTGGGGTTTGTATTTACTCTGTACCTTCTGTGCTATCCAAAACTTGCAGCAATTCAAGTATAACTTAGTGTGTGCCCTGTAAGTGGTCTTCTTACAGCCTGTTCATTAAAACCTTTCTTTTATAAACTAGTAATTAATGATGATGTAGCCACCAGTAAGCTCTAGAGGTATTGCTCTCCAGTTCTGTGGCCCTCACCACCCTGTCTGTTTGCTTATGCTAGGTGCCAGTGTTGCTATGAGCCACACGAGTGAGACTCTCAATCCAGAGCAGGTCTGGCATCACAAACCTGAGCTGTGTACTTCTGGTGGCCCCAGTTGCTTGTCTGATGACAGATACTCGAGGGCTCCCTAAAGCCCTTGTTTAGGACTTCAGTTTACATGTAAGCATGTCTGTTTAAACAGATGCATTTACAAAGCTGGCCTTGGGGAGCAGGGTCGAGGGCAGCCCTGACTTTTGGGCAACCTGTTGCCATGCTGGGTGATGTAAAATTGAGGTTCAAAGTGCGCTGCGTTTCTTTGAAAGAGGTGTTTATGTGTTTGGAGGGGGTTGGAGTGGGAGAGGAGCAGAGGTGAATGCATCTGTTAGATCAAAGTGGCTTGTGGGTTTTGGGGTGTGTGGTTTTTTTTCAGTTAGTGTTGGCTTTGGTAGGGAGTCATATACATCCCTCTCCTAGGCACTCGGCTGGACTAGAGAGATGCCAGGCACTGAGGTGGGACTGAGTTTCTGTCTCTCTAGTGCTTCTGAAATTAAGAGGCGGAAAGGAAGCACCACACTGCTTGGAAAATCTTCTGGCACAGATTGCTGAATAGGTTGATTTTACATTAATGTTTGTGTATGAAAATGTTAATTACTCAAACAGCACTTTCTTTTTGCATGCTCATGTATGCATTTGACATGCTCAAAATGCATCTGCTGGCTTTGAAGGTGGGGCTGGGGTGGGGGGCTGTTGCTGTAAGCGTTGCAACTCTGATGGCTCTCATCCAGAGGTGAGTATCTCTGGCTCCACAGAGCAACTTGCCTGATACTGGCTTCTTGTTACTTTGTTTTTTCCACATTCTTAGTTTGCTGAGATGCTACAAGTTTCTCATAAAACCACTCTAACTGTTGGGGGTTTTGTTTAAACAAAAAAAGCAACATAATGAAGTCCTGGATTATGATTCAGCTGTGTCAGTTTGCAACCACTCGGTTGATTCCAGTGCCTGTAAGCAGTATATGAACTACCTGTAAATACACATACAAGCTATCTTACTCAGAATCAGCTTATGCTTGAGCTGCTCACTTGCATGTTCCTACTGAACCGTAACTGCCCCTGGAGCAACAGGACATACCCAGCGTAATGCTGGGGGTACAGTTATTTTTGCAGACAGGAAATGGTTTTTAAAAAGTTGAACATTAAACTCCGTTTCTGTGACGGTTTTGTGAGTAGTTTGGATGGAGGTTTGTGTGAGCGTTACTCTTGATTTCCAGTGATGACACCACAGTACCCCCATCTTATTGGCACTTCTACCCTAAGGCATCTGACAATAACCTCTAAAATGGCAGGAACTGGGGTCGTTGGGCTTTTAACTGCTGCTGCAGGACTGTGTTGTCAGGAAAAGAATGTGGAGTATCTTTGGTCCTCTTGTTACTCACAGGGCGATGCCTTAATTGACCGCTTTGCTATGAGCTCCTATGGTATTCATTGTATGAGTATCCTTTTTTGTACACAACCATTCTGGCAGGTGAAACATGGAATTGCTCCCACATCAGGGTGGTTACTTTGATATGACGAGGTTGCCCAGGCAGCAAAATACTAAGCATGTACATACGACTAACGACATTGAAGGACCAGCATCAGCACATTGTTCAGCGATAAGCAGGACTGGAACGACTGAAAATGAGTCTGGCCTCTCTTTCTTTGAAGATGACGGCTCTAGAGTTCGTCTTGAATATCAATAGTGAAGGTGTTTGCGCTCAATCTAGTCAGTTGTCTCTACCAGGACAAGCAGGCATTAAAGCTTCAATCAGGCACGAAAGCAGGAAGCTGTTCTGGTTATAAATATGAACCAGCTCCATGACTACATTTCATTTTCCAGGGAATGAGGACACACGGGTCTGTAACACTTGGTGCACGGGAGCTGAGAAAGCACAGCACGGGTCCAGCCGTCCTGTGTAAACACCGAACGGCCCTTGCTGAAATGGTTACGCCTAAAAATACAACAAAATATTTCTGATGAAGGAGAAAAGGTAGGAATCTGTAGCTTTAATGGGTCTCCTTTCTTCCACATGCAGTTTTAAGCAAAGTTTTACTTCTTCAGGCAATATTAAACAATTCATCAACTTTAAAATTTATCTAGAGAACAGCGGTACCTATTTGAATAGCATATTAATTTCAGCCAATTCTTTTCTTTGATGCTGAAGATTATTGCAATCTCCTGGGTAAGCTGCCTGACCACTAAAACAAGTCTTACATAATGAAAATGAACAAAGATATGCAAATACAACTTAAAATGAAAAGAAACTTGCAAATGCTGCTTTATTTAATTCTTACAACAGGGAGGCACTTAAAAAAAAAAAGTTCAGAGTTTTCATTACAATACCCTCATCTTCCATGAAAAAAATAGAGACTTTTGCTTTAATTTCACCTCTGTACCATTTATTATACCTAAAACCTAAACCAACCCCAAACACCCAAACCTTTTCTTCTGTTCACACAAGCCACCTACAATCCTGCTGATGTTTTACTTTGTGTTTCCCATCTCGCCATTTCCCTGTGTGCTGTACAAGGCAGAGACTGAACCAAGGGCTTTCAGGGATTCACTGGGTACTGCTCAGATACAATAAATGATCACGAGTTTATCTGTGTCACCAGAAGTCCCAATTCGGCTCCACCTTGCGTGCAAACCCTGCTAACTTCAGTGAAGTTATTCTTCACCTCAGGCCCGAATGATGAATGTGTGCACTGGGATGGGAGGAGAGCAGAGAGGGATGCTTTCCTGCAGTTAATTCTCCTCCATGGAGTCTGGAGAAATGACAGCTTTTCTTACATGCCATGCTAGGAAAGTGACATGGTAGCTCGCTGTCACTTAGCCCCCGGCTGTCAGCCGTACGATATTCCTGCTGACAGGCGGCTACATATGAACTGGTGCTGCACAGGTTCGGAGGCAGTACTGAGGGAGGCTGGCTGCCGTGAAAGGCAGCGCAAAGCCCATGCCACGTTACACAAGTGGGAAGTGAAGTAACAACAACCTGGGACAAAGCAGTGATGTTGAAAGATAGGCTCTGCAATACCGATACACCAACGTTAGCCTCACTAATGTCACTGGGAGTACCTCTGGAGAAAGGCAGTCCTCAAAATCAATGTTGTCACAATCCATCCTTCTGTATGTACGTTTCCACTCCAGTGTCTCAAGCGAAGAAAGCGAACCTCAGTTCAAGAATCCTGGGAGATAAATGTGTCTCTGGTTGATGGACGAGAGTATATATTCATCACTTAGAGCAATTGTCTTCCTATGTGTTTGGTATGGGGTTAACAAAAACACTAGGTAGAGGGCACAGGGAGACTTCTGGTTGTGTGAAAATGAGGCTGGAAGTGGAAAGAATACTTGAAGGGCGGCAAAGAAATATTAGGAATGCTTGAAACGAGCATGCTTGAGAAAACAGTTTTTATAATCACCTCTTCTGCTAGAGTTGGCTGAGCAGAATATGGCTTTACATTCTGACATTACTAGCAAAAATTAGGCTTTCATGTCAGAAACACAACTGTGACAGGGCTCTCAAATCTCTATCTGGGGCTCTGAAGACAAGGTTGACCTAAATAAAGGGAATATGATGGACTGTTAGAGGGTGCTCATAGTGAGGTGTGCTAGATTTGTCCCAAATGGAATAAATGTTTGCCTCGATTGCTTAGCTTTGCTTCGCAAATTCCAGTTTTATGTCCTATGAGGAAGACCAAAGCTCCTTCTTTCAAGCCATCTCCTCTGTTTTCCAAAATTGCTTGGGGTGTGTTTTAACCCACTTTGAAAGTAAATTACCCGATCTGACCCAGAACTCTGCCAAAAGTCTAAGATAGAAGATTAAAGCTGGTACAGTATACAAAGAGCTGCTTTTCAAAAACTGAGCTACTTACAAGAACATTTCAGTTTTAAAGTTGTTTTGCCAATATTGATACAACTCCTAAACATACTCACAGAGTCCTTGAGCTCTGAATTCCTAGGTATTTTTTCCTTTACCAAAAGCTTATATTACAAAACCTGTACAGACTTTTTATTTGTGTGTTATGCTTCAAAAAGTTTAATTTCAATTCAAATACATTACCAAAACTTGTCATTTGTAACTTTGTGCTGATATATGAAAAATAAGAAGTAAAATTGGTTCTAAACAGAACTACCCAAACTTCCTCTCTGAATTAAATATATCAAGGACCTGGTATGAACATGGAAGATAAATCTAGCCCTAAGATTTATCACAGATATGAATAAAAGACCATTTTACAGAATTTTGGTCCTGATTGTCTCTTTACAGCTGAAGAGAGTCGTGTTTTGTTTCCCCCCCCCCTTCTATATATAAAGGGAGGAAAAACATGCCATTGATTATTTTCCTGGCACGTATTGAATAAAATAATACAGGCTTCATTATGGCATAAGACTAATTACGCAAATTATATCTGAAAGAAAAAAAGTTAAATTAAGAATTGAATGGTTACTGAATAATCACTGGGCACGAGTGAGATCTAATGTCGTTGTGTTTAGAAATGGCTTCATCCAGATCCAGCTGTCTGTTGTTGACCTTCACCTCCATGCAGCCGTTATAAAAAGCGGTTACTAACGTGGCACCCAGAGGAACATCTGCACAGAAACAGATTCAGTGGATTAGGCCAAGGCATGTGAATTCTTATGTCTTTTTCAGATTAGCAAAAACACAGGGGAAAAATTCCATTAGTTAGCCACAGGGGAGAAAGAGCAGTTTGGCAGGAAACATTAAGGTGGGTCTTTCTTTTGTTTAAGATAAAGTTGGCAAAGCTGAAAATCATCAGTAAAATTTGAAATATGCCTTAGAAGCCTATTCCCATCCAGAAACCCAGCTACGTGAATGTTTCTCATAGTAGCATTTCCTGTATTAACAACTGTGAACCAATTGTATGTTTCCTGGAGTCCACTTTTCTTGTCCTAGCCAACAAACAAATGTTTATGGGTTTAGAGGTCAGAGAAAGAACCATCTTGCTTTTGCCATAAAACTGCTCTGGGTTCAATCTGCAAGTTCTCAGATATAGGACCCCTGAGAAATCCACACATTTTACTGCCTCCTTACTGCTTCTTTGAAGTGAATTCTCTGTAAAGACTCACTTTATCTGTTGCTCATTTAGGTATAAGGAAATAATGATTTAAGTATTGCACGGATTAGGAGCATCTGAAACATGACCTGAATCTTATTTAAGTTACTAAGGCTCAGTTAACCTACTGATTCACCTCTACTAAGAAAATGCTGAGTTCATCTCTCTTTTAAAAGTGATCTGAAATTACAAACCCACCAATGCTTACCTATTGTGGTATGTGATGGTACCACACCGTTAGTGCATTCTTCTCATTCTATGTGTTCAATCTCAATTGAACTTGCCTGGTAATCTGGTTTCCAAGCTACAGCATATCCATTCAAAACCAAAATCTGATCAAGAACTGTCATAGCTGGTGCCTAAATCTTCTTGCATCCTTGGTTACCAGCCTATGAGGATTTGCAGATAACAAGTTCCAACATATTGGCCTGGGCCATGAGACAACCACCACTTCAGACAGAGGCAGTGCAGCCCTAAACACCTTGCTTCTGTTCTGACAAGCAAGTCTAGAGGGTGAAACCATAATTCCAACTTCCCCTCTGTGTGCTACCTTGGATGAGATACCTAAAGAGATCATTTCCAGTGGATACATGGTTCCTCCCCTCTTTCTACTCCTGTGCACCCGTCTCCTATAGAAGAAACGTACTGAAGATAGAGACTGGCTGTATCTGCGGCAGTACTATGACACTGCAGCCCAAGTGTAAAATGGATGTCAGTGCAAGACTGTGTTGGACAAACTCTTGGAATTTCTTTAGGAATTGGGACTTGTATCTCCCTGAAATAACTTCAACAGAGCTTACAGAAAAGCTCTGCCAGGAGTAATGTAATGTGTGTCTTTACCAGTTTTCAAGTCTGAGGATCTTAGGCTTTGAAAATTCCTCATCTGTAGCAATAGTGTTTTAATTTGTGATTCCCCCTGAAGTCAAACTGTTTTATAAACAAGCATGTGTACACTTCCTATACAAAATTATGCCTGTGCGTGTCTTTAAGTCTGGGGATAGACTTACAGCTTGCTTTTAAAAAAATATTTGCAGTTTCAACATTTTCTGTCTCATGAAGATTGCCAGAGTTTACTTGCTGAAACCATATTCCTGACTTCTCCTTCTGCGCTTCTGATGCTTAATTTACTTATAAATTGCTGGTTTTCTTCCATGCTTGATGCAGTTCCTAAATTGTGCCAGCTGGTGGCATTCCAGAAATATGCAGTGCTCATTCCTCTCCAGCTCAAAAATCAAGACATGTTCTACACTCAAACCTTTAGAGAGAGACTCGTGCCTTTCAATGGGCCTAATAACGCTACTGTTGAAAAGCAGACTCCCTCAAAAGCTGACCAGACTGGATGAGACAATCAGCATTTAGGGGGGAGGAAACCCTGTTTTGTTTTGTGCAGCTGTAAGCTTTTTCTAGCTTGGGTGAGGCTGAATATAATCAGGCTTGTATAAATAATCAAATTAATGAAATATAATTCACCTGGCAGGCCTCCCAAGTAGGTAACAACATTTGCCATCATTGCTTGATGTAGGATAGCCAGTTGCTCTGAGTTGGTTCTGTGTGTGTGAGAATCAACGGACAGTTCAAGCTGCTGTTTGGTTACCAGAAGTCCAACCAGCACTTTTCTGGGTGTACATAACTTCTTGGATTCCAGTTGTGCAACAGTGATGCTTCCAATGGTCACGATGATTTTCTAAATGGAAGAATGGTAGGTCACAAAAGATGTCACATGTAACTTCAATGCACAACTTTAGTTAGTTCTGATGCATTTTATATTTGGAAGTAGAAGTAAAGGAAATGTTACAGCTGTGTTTTAAAAACTGGTAACCTTAGTTGGAAAAGTTACTGAAGTTGACATATAATTGTCACCTTTGGTGATAAATGCTGTTCATTTATACTCTTAATTTTATAAGTAAAAAGGTTCAGTGTAAAAAAAAAAAAAAAAGTTAAAAAAAATCTATGGTTCTGAGGTGATGTGTTGCTGCTCTTACAGGCAAAATGAACACTGCTACAATTTCAAAGATAACCAAGTGTTTGCCATAGGTTCTTATTCAGGCAAAAGCATGGATTAGCCATGGTGTATAACCTGTCTTGGAGTACCTGATGTAAATGGCCTTCTGTAAACTGACACTAACGTGATGCCATTACTGTAATGTCATTCTACTTCTGTCCTATTTCCCTTTCTGCTTTGTGCATTCAGAGGGAAAGGTTAAAGATGACATGATGTAATGGGTAATACCTGACGTAAGACTGCTTAGTCACTGTTGCAGCAATCAGTAATAGCAACATATTTTCTGCAGAGCACTAGATGATGTAAGTGCTCTTCAAAATACCAGTTCAGCAGACTGGCCCGACTGCCAGTCAGTGTGAGTAGCTTTTTTCTTAGTTTGATTTCTTTTTTTTTTTCACAACTGGAGTAGTAAGTTCAATAAAACAAACCCAAGAGGTGTTACTTATATACATATCAGCTGTTGTGGTAACTGTAAGATCACCTGTGAGTCAGAGGAGTTGGAGTCCACTATGGACAAAGCGAGAGGCACTGTGTCGTTAGAAACCAAGGCAAACATAACACCAGTGTCTGTGGAAGGGCGAATGGTCATAGTCACATTTATTAGCCAATCTTCAGCACTGTCAAGATCATCTGCTTTTAAAAAAGAATAATTAAAATTAATATGGTGTTAAAAGCTAGTATTTCATCTGCTCCCACTGTGGAAAAAATTAGTACTCATCTCCAGAAAAAAACCAGTGAACTTTGGAACTTTTAGAAAGAACTGTAAGTCTTAACCAACCAACCAACAAAATTCAATCCTGCATCTTCCCTAATCCTCTCTGCTTATTCAATTTTGGTTGGTTGGTTGGGTTTTTTGCTACCTTCTCCCTTCTAACATGGAACAGGTGCCATGTTCATTACAGGTCAGTTCAAAGTGAAACCCCCAAAAATATTTAGTCATAAATTTCTGTCACTGAGTACAAGACTGGTGGTTCTCATATGCTTTTATATTCCAAAGGAGTCCCACTATTAAAGTAGGACTATGCAGATGTGTAAACTAAGTGCATAGATAGTGCAAATATATGTGTTCATAGTGCAGCTAGTACAAAAGATGACATTATCCCTTTAAATAGTAATTTTCATGTCTTTTCTTCCAGTGTCTCTTCCCTGACTCCCTTCTCCTGCCTATCCCCCTCCCCCCAAGTCAAATCTGGTAGTTTATTGATTTCTAGTAGTTTCTTCAGCAAGTGGAAATTGTAAAACATGAGGTGAGGTCATATTCCTACACATTTCCTGGACTGGAAATTTTGAAATTAGGACAGAAGGTCAGGCAAGAAAGGTCTGGATACAGGAAGGAGCAAGAGATGTACCTAAACTCTCAAGATTAGATGTCTGTTTAGAAGCAAAATTGCACAGATAAAACCACTGAGGATCTTTTTCCCCATACCCAATACTATTTTCCTGTGAGTAATATGAAAGCTTTCCCCACTGATGAACAGGGGACCGAATTAGATCTTTGGAAAGTGAGTGTTTAACAGTGCCAGCCTTTGCAAAAAAAGAATATGCTTCCTAACCTAAAGCACTTCAGAAATCAAATGGGTGACACTAATGGGATCATAATTCTCATTCAAGCAAATTTCTATCAGAAGCTATGTGAATCACTGTGGATGTAATTGTGTATAGATTAGTTCGTGTGTCTTCCTTACTTCTTATTTTTTATTTAACAATTCATCAATTTCATCACCAGTCCAAAAGGGAAAGAAAAATAGGGACAGAAAAATACTTACTATAGTTTATCTGAAATTTTGCCACTCCAGTGCCAGGGTAGAAGGATCCTCTCTCCACTGCTACTAAACAGTGTTTGCTTTGTTTTTCTTGAATAACTTCTTTTACACCTGAATGTCCCTGATTCATCAGATTCCAGGCACGAATGCACCCATCTAGTCGAGGGTTAATCTGTAGAATTACAGCACTAGGTGTTTGCATTAAAAGTTGTTTAAAAAAATGTGAATGCTAAGGCATTACTTTATATAAACTTATCTCTAGGTAGCCAGAAATAGCCTTATCAATGGTATAGGTTACAGTGCTGATCCTGGGAGAAAAATGGCACGTGTTTAGTACCTCAGACTTAGAAAGGTATTTCTGATTTAATAACACTTCCCATTTTGATGCCAGTGATCTGTACAAAATAGATTGCTTCAATTTCTAAAGTTCATGCTGTCCTTTTGTTTAGCTCACAATAGCTTTTCTGTAGCTGTAAGACAATGATCACTAGCAGTGTTCCTTGTTCAAGGTTTCATTTTCTGTCTGTACCAATGTGCAAAGAAATTCCTGGAATTACTTTCTGTTGAGTAAGGGGGTGTTGTTGCATTGCTTCATATTTTTTCCCTTCTGCTTCACTTTTGAGCAAAAAAAGGACTCAAAAGAAAAAACGACATCATGTCTACAGTAGGGTTACTTTTTTGCATCTCTGTTCAGACTGCCAGTTAGTTTGCAGGCTCCTGGACTGAGAAGCAGACAGTCACAACCACTTGACTGTACCCATCCCCAGCATAAGACAGAGCTGTTGAGGGTGGAAGACTGAAAGAATCATGGGTCTTGCAGAGCCCGGGCTATTATGAAACCTATTAAAAATGAAAGCTCATTGTGCTGCCTGCGCAGTGAATTGCATACCTATTCAGAGCCTAGCAAAAGCCAGCACCAGAAACATGAATCACTCTGAAATGCTCTCACAGCAGAAGTGGTGGTGATTCAGGGAGCCTTAAAGCTGTATTAGGAGCAGGCTACAGAATCCTGAAAGATTAGACCATAACTGCTCTGTTTTTAGAACTGAAACCTAACTGAAGACAGACTACAAAGCTTCATGCATGTTTATTTTCAAAACAGTAGTTTAATAACCTAATTTCATTTTCTAAATGGATTCCATGCCACTCTTCCTTCCTCTGTGACTATTGGATAGCTGTCAGACAGAGAAGGACCTAGGAGTGTTGGTTGACTGCAGGCTGAATATGAGCCAGCAGTGTGCCCAGGTGGCCAGGAAAGCTAATGGCATCCTGGCTTCTATCAAAAAGTGTGGCCAGTAGGTCTAGGGAGGTGATTGTGCCCCTGTACTCGGCATTGGTGAGGCCGCACCTCGAGTGCTGTGTCCAGCTCTGGGCTCCTCACCATAAGAAGGACATTGAGGTCCTCGAGCGAGTCCAGAGAAGGGCAACCAGGCTGGTGAAGGGGCTGGAGGGCAAACCCTATGAGGAACGGCTGAGGCAGCTGGGGCTGTTTAGCCTAGAGAAGAGGAGGGTGAGGGGAGACCTTATCACCGCCTACAACTCCCTGAAGGGAGGTTGTGGAGAGGTGGGTGATGGTCTCTTCAGCCAGGTGACAGGAGACAGGACAAGGGGAAATGGCACAAAGCTGTGCCAGGGTAGGTTTAGATTAGATGCTTGAAAAAAATTTTCACTGAAAGAGTTGTCAGGGCCTAGAACAGGCTGCCCAGGGAGGTGGTTGAGTCACCTTCCCTGGATGTGTTTAAAAAAGGGTAGATCAGGTACTTAGGGATATGTTTTAGCTTAGGACGGGAACGGTTGGACTCTTAAAGGGTGATCTTAAAGGTCTTTTTCAATCTTGTGATTCTGTGATACTGAGTAAACAACACAAAACCAAATAACAGAACAGCATTAATGAACATTACTCTTATTATTTTAGTTACCTGTTTAACAAGAGTGCTGCCCACTTTGCGAGGTAACCCTGCAATGTATACTTTAGTTTCCAAGAAACCCTGCGATTGCTTAAACAAAGTTCCTGGGCTATTAATACTCATCACGGCTTCTTTAGCGATTTTTACACTGATGCTGTGTTCTAGTTCTTCAACTGATATCTAGAATTAAACACAAATAATTATATGTGAACACACAGAATATTTTAAATACTAATTACATACACCTTTTTGAAGCATCACTCATGTTTGTCTAAACATCTAACTTGTAAAACAGTTTTAATGCCATCAACATTTACAGCATATGTAAACCTGAACTGTGACAGCTGTTTGTATCCACAGATGCCCACAGGAAGATGATCTTCCATTCTACTCCCATCCTATCCCTGGGAAAACAGAGCTGATTAGTTTGCTTCATGAGTTATAGAGCTTGCCAGAAGCTGACTTCTGCAACTGCTTTATATCCCATCCACATTTGGCATACTGTTCTCCGTGCCACCACAATGTGCTAGAGAGGCTTGAATCTTCAGATGGAATGAAGACAAAACAGGTTCGATGCTTGTGCCTGCTATTATTAGGCATCAAAGCAGATTTCAAATCTCTAAGGAATTTATATTGAATTGAAACAGGAGGTCTATGCAGAATCCTAACTTCTCTTGCTCCCCTTTCAAAACAATCAAACAAAACCCAACTGATGTTAATAACTGGGTGTAATTTTGTGTAACTGAGCAAGGCCTTTCACCTTAGGTATGCAAGCTTGAAGAACAAGACGGATTTCTGGTCTGGCAAATATGAAACTTGCTCTCTACACAAAGTGTCTAGTAACTATGCACTTGACCATGCAGTCACACTTCTTAATGTTCTGACACTTCCTTTTTTGTGATTACAAAGAATAATTCCTATGCTGCCAGCCAGTGGCAATTACTTCTTTCTCAACTGTAAACAGGTGCCATGGTTTCCCAGATGTAAGGCATTCTCGGGCATTCTTGGCTGATTTTCAAAGCTGGGATTCAAGGACATAATTCTAGGCCTTTTTAATAGTTGCCTAGTTTCTCCCTATTTTACTTATCAAGATCGAATGTCTGGGTTAAAGGAAGAACAAGGGAGAGGAAATCTCAAGCTTACTATATGCCACAGTCCATCATTAATGGCTTTGCCTCCACTGGTGACTTTCATTCCAAATTCATTCTTGAATTGAATTTCAATTTTTCCATCACGAAGAGCGAGCAAGATCCATGCTGTATTGTCAAGGGACTCTGCATACAATATAACTCCCTCTGCATCGTACGTCCGGAAATCAAATTCTGCTGTAAATCTGAGTTGTGAAGAATGAATCTTAATAAGAAGACAGGAAACATGAAATACTGTGTAGCCTAGCATAATTCATTAATAGGGTTTAAAAGCAAAGTTCATACAGAGTGACTGAAAGAGTGATACCTGTCTGAGCAGTTGCAGTATTTGTACACAATTAGTCAAAAGCAGAATCTAATGTATTCCTTGCCTATCCAAATCCAGTGAGAAGTTGTGAGATTGGCTTGAGCTGTTATTTGAAAGAGCCTTGGTTCAGCTCCTCAAATTTGCTGTGAGCTGAAATGTGAAGGATATCATGCCCCTTTGAGTAAGAAGACACATGTAACATTCCTATTGCATTTTGTGGAGGTGTGATGCAGAAAAAACTCCACATGATCTATGAAGTGCTTCAGTACAAAAGGGCTGCCAAGTGCTGTCCAAGAACAATTATAACCCAGCAGTTTGCTTTGGTTACTGTTGCCTTTCATATGTCATTCTCTGATTCAAGGATTTGTTGTCTGGACCTCAGTGGTTGGTTGAATGTGTGTATGTAGCAAAATTATGGTCTATGCTATAGTATCTGCACAGTGGAAGAGGGAGAGTGTAAGTATAGCAAAAAACAGTCCTTGTCTCCTAGAATTTTTGTACTAGATAAAATAGATCAAGGATGAAAGACCCAAAGCATTTGGTAGTTAGGATTTGCTAAGACAACAAAATAAACAAATAAGGGTGCTGGAATTAAGAATTTGTATCACATTCACTCTGTCTCCCTCTTTGTCCACTAGATGTCATTGTCTCTTATGTAGACCAACAGAAAAAAAATCATTCTCTATTTACACAGAGACTATTAAGATGGCTTCAAACATCTGTCATGTTAGAAAGGTCTTCCAGGAGAGTATTAATGCTCGGTCAACTTGGAATAGTGGCAGAGAAAGAAGTTTGCGGTATTTATGTACTTCTGTAAGGTTCTGAGGCTCTGGGGATCACCAGCTCAGCAGCTGCTGCTGCTGTTACCCTCAATTTGTTCGGTCAGTTAAGTCAGGGAACACTGTAATTTCAGCTGCCGCAGCGAAGAACTCAAAGAGTAATAAAGGGGTCGCTACCATTAGCAACTATTCTGACAGCTGTAAAGGAAATCATACAGATGGTGCTCTAGGCAAGGCACTATGCTCTATCAGTGTCCTTGGAACACCCTGTGAAAAGAAGCACGGTTTGGGAGGGAAAGGGAAAGCACTGGTCTGGTTTTATTTCTCAGCAGTATCTGTGTAGCATGTCACAGCTTCTATCCAGAGCAGAAGTGAAATGGCAGCAACATGCCAACAAAAGCCATTCCCTTATAAAGCTGGATGCCACACAGTAATTGTTTACCTATAACCTCTGAATTTTATTTTGAGAATTTAAAATGCCTTCCTGTATTTGTATCGCTGCCTCCCACTCTCCCCAGCCCCTGAGCCTTCCTTCAGGGTAAGAGTAAACCATCATGAGGAAGGGCCAATCTTTTTGCTTCCTTGTTCACCAACCAATGGGACCTACTGCCTATTTAACTTACTGCACTCAATCATCTTCCTTTTCTGCCCATTCAAGTCTGGATCTCTTTGAACTCTTTCTTACAACCTAAGAAAAAAAAACCCATACAGCTTTCCCTACAACAGCATTGCTAACCAGGACTGTAATGGCTGGAAGAGTCCAACTCTGTTACTCAGATATGATCACATCTGAATGCCTGTGGTGCATGGCTTGACCAGCTGGGCACTGTTTCCTAGCTGCTGCCACCTAACTGCTTCCCAGGAAGAAACATGCTGGCCTTCTAGTTTTACCACTTGACAGCTGCTGTCTGTACTGGTGACAGTGTCTCAAGGACATGGTACAACCTATAAGAGATGCTGTAAACTGACTCCAGACCCATTACTCTCATCTGTTCGCTTTCAAATGACTCCAGCTTCCTTTAAGTGCTAGTACATGCAGGAAAACAAGCCCATTTATTCTTCTTATGAAGGTATCCTAACCAGTGGGGAGATGGGATAATTTATGTATGCAATGCACTCTTTCTAAACACTCATCAAATTAATGGAAACAAATGTCCATAATTTCAATGCATAGCTTAATCAATAGCAGATACTTACCTTGTGACATTTGGCAATTTAAACTTTAAGTACAGAACAGGTATTCCTATGAATTGCTCTGCCAGGTAAAGCAGTTCAAAATTCTTTTCAAGGTTCAGTGGGATGCACGTAGTAACAGACTGAAAAGGGCAGAGAATAAGAATAGCTGTTAGTGTCATGCATTGTGCCAGTTCATGAAGCAGCTCCTACTGCTGGTTGTTAGCCTGTCTTGGGGCTTTTTTTGAAAGTAATGGTTTACCTCTGTTTTTTCTCTCGGGTTTTGTTTTTTTTTTTTCTGTTTTTAAACTGGAATACCTATGTACACATGAAGGGGGGTGGGTTGGCTTTTTTTTTTTAATGTCCACTTATTTAAGCTGTAAGAGGATACTTCTGGTTGAAACACAGTCCTGGTGGATTGCAACTAATATTCAAATATTTAGTATTTGATTTAAGAAATCACATCTTCCATCAGACACTTTCCTTTCACCAGGGACGTGTGACACTTTACTTGGGTCCCTACAGGCTCCATTACTAAAGTTGTCTGGAATCTACACCTGATCAGGTATTAGAAGTGAATGGGTGCAGAGCTGTGTCTTGAAGATTTGATTTTTAAAAAAAATAATTAAAAAATCTTTTATTTTCTTTATTAATATTGCTGAACAATTACACATAGCTGAACAATCTCTAGTACTACTGTAACTGTTTTGCTGGAAAAAAACTCTTAACAGTTTACAAGTGGATTAAGTTACAGTTTAATAGACAATGTTTCTATCTGGCTGTTCCTTGAATGTACTTGTCCTACCTAAGCTCTGGAAAGGAAGGTTGATGAAATCAATACCACAGTTCCTGCTGGTATAGCATTGAATTAACATTTCTGAGAACAGTTAACAGGGATGTGAAGCTCTTAAGACCACATTCTCAGGAAAATTGTAAAAGATGTTCTAAGTATTTGTGGCAACTGCAAGGCCTACAATAATGTGCAAAACTGGGATTAATCCTAATGCTCTTGCCAAAGTCAGTGTGAGTAATCAGTCTGCTAACTGCAGTTGCAATGAGAGGAGAAAAAAAACGGTGCTTATTCTTTCAGGTATTCATTTACCAGAAGTGTTCAACAAAGCTGTTTATACCTAGGAATAGTGATGAGTTTATGTGTAGTACAAATTTAAACTACTAAAACATCCAGTAAACAAATTTCAGGTATTGGTTTTAAAGGCATTGTTGACTTCTTTGTCTTCTGAAACTGTGATGCTATAATGAAAGTAATATCTACAGTTTTGTTTTAAAATTAAAGCACTCAGATTTCCTTTAGGTACAGGGAAGTAGGCTCTGCAAGTGAAGAGAGGTGGGAAGACTCTTGCAGAATATAGTGTAGAGCACCTGTCTTTGTTTAGTGGGAGCCTAAAAGACTCTTTGATCTGAAGTTATCCTTCAGAACAACCTTTGAGTATCTTCTATATGATGGCAGTATAGTAGCCCTACAGAAGAGAAAGGTGTGAAGGCTTGTGTGTTCTCAAGACATGCTGTACGTCAGTAAAAATTCAGTATCATTCCCAAACTCTGACTTCTGTATTCACAATGTAGCAGTTTCATTAGATGTATAGGTGCTCATCTGGAATTTTATGGCTACTTCATTTTATGACTGCTAGTGTCTCTGTTTTTAGATTGCATATATTTTCAGCTGATAAAACTTCTTTTTTCCAATCAAAAAGGCTTGAAACTCAATTCCAGGATACAGAGTTAGTAACCTTTGAACAACAGAATTGAAAATAACACAGAACGAGGCAAATATTTCATGAATTACATTTCATGATTAAGTAAAATGAAATATAATGATTGCAAGTGTTGTTGGGATACTAAATTTCAGAAAGTAGAAACAAGATCTACTATCTACATGCTAGAACTTGTCAGACCTTGTTCCTACAGTTTAAGCCGTGTTTTGTTATAGTGCATTAGAGGTGGGGTTGGTTTTTTTGTTGGCAGTCATCTGAGTTCACCTCACATAACAAGTCTCAGCCTGTCTGAACCTTTCAAAGTATGCAGGGAACCACTCACAAGAGAATCCTTGAACTGGATTTCTTCAGAGTTTCAAACTTTTTTGCTACTAAGTAGCATGAAATTTCAAACTGAGCCGGGAGATGTTCTTCAACTGGCAAGTGTTTTTTCTTAAACTATGGCAGATGAGAACTCTGGAAAACAATCCAGGTTTTTTTAACTCAAAGAGGCAAAGCAAATTCTGAAAGAGCAAGTGAAAACTTTTGCACAGTCTAAAGAAAACCTGGGAACATATGGACAAATGGAGTATTATGGCTCAGATAAAACTGAACAGGCAGAATGATCTGTTCGATAGGAGAAAGTTGAGGCTTATTCTGGAAGCAGCAGGGAATAAAGATGACTGGCTAAGGCAAGCTTCTTTTGACAGGATTCCTGTAAATGAGCATACATGAACCCAACAGCATCCAAATCCCTACCAGGACTGTTTCGTGAGCCAAACCACAGCTTAGACTCCCCAGCACTTTCTCAGCGACTTTAAAATCAGTTCTCAAACTGCTGTCTATTTTCATAACCTAACTTATCTTGTCATTGAGAAATACCCAACTTGGTGATTTACTGCATGGGATTTTGCATAGTGCAGTTTTACCTCACAATTCTTCATGTCCTTAGAGAGCTTGAACCCTTTCTTGCCATCACAATAGCAGCTATAACTTCCTGGAGAGTTTACACAGAGTTGACCACAAGCATTTTCAGCACATTCATCAATATCTAGGAGAAATGGAAGCATACAGAAAGCTTTATGCAGATTATTCATGGCACAGACTGAAAACTAACATGATAAATTAACGGAGTAATGGACAAGATGGGTTCTCTGGCATAGTGTGAATCTAATAGGTGACTGCTGCTGAGTTAAGCTAATGCTAATGGATGTCTCATACGTAAAATTTACAATCCAGAATTACCTGCTGGTTGTATAACACCTAGTAATCTGACATAAGCCTTGTGTGCCGAGCTGGGGAAAACTTGGTCTGATTTGTGAGGGAGTAAGAAGCTGAGCTGTAAGGTGGCTAAATTAGTGAAAGAGAGCTCAATAAGTCATTACCATTTATGGCAGGAAACCATTCTGGGTCAGATCTCTTCCCTATAGATGCCATGATAACATAAGAGTGTATATATATGGCAAATATGCAGAGAAAGTTTTATTCACATAAAACCAAAATAATCTCAGGACAAAATACCTTTTAAAATAGCATACAATCATCTCATAACTAAGTTTCAGACAGCACCGACTTGTGGAGACTGATCTGATTTCAGCTGCGAATCAGCTAAACCATGTAAAGTGACTTCATTTTCTCTTTAGGTTGTATACACTAGATAATTTAGAAATGAAAGGATGTGTAAAAGGACAATGTAACTGTTCTAAAACAAACAAAATCTCTCCTGCACAGGAGATTCTAATAAGGGTAATTTTAAGCCTCAGATTAAAGAAACTGCAATATTTTTTTGGAAACACATGGCCCTTCTAGTGAGGAATAAACAATTCCATATTAATGTGTGGACTTAAAGTCTGGTTTATACAATGATGGGGATTTTTTAAAAGACTAAAATACTTTCTTGACTTGCAAGCTGTTGTTTGGCTGTGGAAGCTACAGTTTTCTGTTGGTGTTTGCATAACTTCTATCTCTTTCTGCTCCTCAACCGTTCTACCCTCCGATCTTCAGAAGCTGGATGTCCTTTTTACAGGCTGGTCTATTTTGATACCAACTTTCATGTTCGCTCTTTGCATGAACTACTGTGAACTCTCTGAGTCTTTCTTCTTAGCTCCAGAATGATTGCATACCTCTGCTGTCAAGCTGAGAACGATCTCCTGCTGTGTAGCAGCCTGATGGAATGCAACAGTGAGGTCTTCCTCTGCCACCTCTTGGAAAGACTTTCAGTGCCATTTTGAGTTAGCTTAGGCAAGTTTAAGAATGGTAGCACTGCAAGCTAGAGGC
The DNA here is from genome assembly GCA_013400835.1 of Zapornia atra. Classification (NCBI taxonomy): domain Eukaryota; kingdom Metazoa; phylum Chordata; class Aves; order Gruiformes; family Rallidae; genus Zapornia; species Zapornia atra. Next base: position 17,394 of record VZTU01021315.1, on the reverse strand, counting down.
CAATCAAGTGTCTTGGGCATTCTACTAAAAGCCACGGGATGCAGTATGGAAATCTGTAGTACGCATTCAAGCTGTGCAGAACTCAGTGTGGTATTAGTACTTCACAGCCAGCTCCACCACCTCTTGCTCCCGTTTCACTAGAAAAGCTGTCTCCTGTAATGGAGTGAGGGATGGGGAAAAAACCCAGGATGGGAGTTCTTCGCATTAAGATCACGATACTCCTAGAAACACAGAGCACAAAACAACTGCTCTGAACACTCTTCCACTGCCTGCTCTGGGAGGTTCTCTAAGGCTACACTGGGTCATAAAGACACATGGAAGACCTGAAGCCTTTGACCAGCAAGTGTCACCAGTATTTTTTCCTGTTCTAGGGAAATGTTTGATGCATATTGGAAGACAGTTCCTAAATTTAATTAGAGAGTTTGAGTGGCTTTTTGGCTTGTTCAGGTTCTAACTGGTCTTGGGTACATAGCTGCAGAAAAGGTTACACAGGAAATCTATCTGCTTGTCTCTACTCCAAGTGTCTCAGTCATCCAAAATGTCAGCTAAGTGAGTAAAAGGAATTTTTAATCTAGGAATATAGTACTGGCTGTTTCTTCAAGTTGATCTGACATTTTTCAAATGCTTCCTGTGTTGCATCCTCATATACTGAATTAGTTTTAAATAACGAGAATATAAACTTAATTGTGGCTGGTCTGAAATGCTTGCTAGTGTGAAGGGTTTTATCTTGGCTCAGATTTGAGAAACCTGTCCTACTAAAAAGTATTTCTCTGCATCTATATATGTATGCACACATACAGACTCCTGCAACTGCAGAGTACCAACCCTCTACTCATGGTTTAATTCCTATTTCACTTATTTTTTCCTCTGTTACCAGTAGTACTACTTAGGGGAGTAACGATGGGTTGCAACATCTAAGTGTTATTTTTTTGGGTCTCGCTCCAGCTTCTTTCCATGTACATTGGAGAGAATGCTTGCACGTTAGTTACATGGCAGGATTTGGTCAGTTGTTAGGAAATATTTTGCTGATGCATATGCACAATTGACTGACTCCATCAATAGATCACCTCTTACTCTTTTGCTTGGCATGTGAAGTCCTTTCCATTAAACTGTTTATGGTGTTGATGGGGGCCGCCTAACCCAGTAAATTGCAAGCTCAGCTTCGTGAAAGGGGTTCTGCTGTGAAAGCCACTTCCTAATAGCTTCTGTCAACCAGCAATCTGATGTCTGTTTAAAACTAAGACTACAAGATAGTGTGTTATGATTTCAAGTCGCTTTTGTTGCTCTTGTTTATGCATCCTAGCAAATATGCAAATGAGGCAAAGACAAAATCCAAAACATAACCCAGCCACACTACGCAATGGGCGAGGACAGTAACTCCTGGGTCCTTTCCTATCCTGCCTAGTTTCTCTAGAAAAAATTCAGGTTATGATCATCTGGGCATCTGAAAAGGCCAGGAAATATACTCAGTCTTAAGCACACCAAGAGGGGGAAAACAAAGAAAAGAAAAAAGCAACCAAAAAAAATCCTTCAAACCAACAAAATCCCCCAACCTTATAGCCTGTTTCACTGTGGAGGTGTTAAATTTTTTACTTCCTTTTACATCTCCCAAGAGCAACTGGAGTAGAGACATGCCAAGAAGCACCTCCCTTCCTGTGCCCTTCCCAGAGGACTATGACTGTGTAGACACTTTAGGAGGCACTGTTCTCTGGGAATGAGCCAGTACCCCTGCCAGTACTTGAACACCTAGCAGTACAAAAGTAAAACTACAAGCACTGGTTAATCAGTAGCGCCAGAGTAAATCTGAGTGCTGAATTCTCTGAAAGTAACAGCTGATTTTGAGCATGTTGCTCAGGTGCAGGGCTTGGAGACAGCAACTTACAAAGTTATTACAAAAGCTTATCACGCAGTTTGACAGATTAATTTTCATCATTTAATCAACTATTCAAGAGATCTACACTGGTCTTGTAGGGTTGTAAATTTCCATTACCCAAAATGAACCTATTGCTCAATGGTAAAGTCTCCCTCCACAGTGTACTATGGCAGCAGAGTGACAGGCAAGCTTTTTGGATAGGTATGAAGTCTCCTTCATCAGCAGATGTTCTGGAATTCCTGATCAGTCCAAATGGTAGGATCTCCCTCTGCGGAGCTAATTGTCCTGCTACAGAATTGCTGATGTGCACAGGCTGGAGGGCACCAAGTTTTCTGAGGTTTGTTTTAATCATTTATGCTATAATTATCCTGCTTTTTTTTCTTCCAAGTTGCTGTCAGCATCTTTGCACGTCTGAGCTATTTCAAAGGCTTCCCACAGATCTGTCCAAATGTCAGTCCTACATCATCAAACAGTCAGCGGGAGCTAGTCACACAAACCATGAATCTGAGCAGCATCCTGGGTTCATCCAGCTGTTTTCAGTAGAAAGCTAAAATAACTTGGTTTGGGTAGGTTGCTAAGATTATGATAAAGTCAGCGACAAAGGAGCTGCATGCCATGTCCTAGAAGGGAGCTACTCTATATAACGCCAGGGAATACAGTGATTTCCCAGAGCATGGATGTGGGTAGGCAGGGTTTTGTGTGTGTTCAATGCTTCACGTGAGAAGAGGAAACCCTGATTCCTTGTCTCAAAACTTTCAGACTCTGTGCTAGGGAGGGACTAACATGTAAAATAACCATAAAGCACAGAGTATGTCTAACTGGTTCTGTTAAGTTTCTTTAAGAGAAGTTCCTCCTTTGGAGAAGGAAGAAGAATATGGGGGAAGACATGCCAAAACTTAGGACGTTTTTTAAATAGATGGGTTCAGCTTCTGTATCTAAAAGGTATGGCTTCTACGAAACAAAGACTGGACTGTAAAGACATATTCCACTGATAGTGTGTCCCAAAAGCTGGGAATGAAGGACTGTAGCTGCATCCTCCTAGCAATGAGTGAGAGGGGGAAAAAAAACATTTTCCTATTACACTCCAATTGTATCTGTCATCATATAGTTGTGCATAAATGTATGTAAACCTGATTTCTCTAATAAGCATAATTGAATTTGGCCACCTACATGCAGTATGACAATGAAAAGCTAATGTCATTTAGTATTTATGTAAGGCTACATTCCTGTCAGTCTGCACAATCCTGTCCTTAGACAGGATTTGGTGACTCATTTAATGTGGTTACAAGAAGGTCTAAAAGCTTAGCAGTATAATCCTCCTTCTAGGAGGTAAGACTTTGCTCGTTTTAATGTCCTCATCTTGCAACCTTCTGGAAACCATGTTTCAGAAGGAAAATACTACTTAAATTTGATTTGATGCGACCCCTGTATCTGCAGAAAGTACTAAGAGGAGTGAGAATTAGCTTAATTCCTGTAAAGTTTTTCTCATTTCAGTGCATGCAGGGACACAAAATTATCAGTAACATTTTAATCCCATGGTAACTGGACAAAGAGCAGACATCTGAATACATAATCGTTATCACTGTGCACAGCTTTGTCACAAGAAAACTGCATGAAAAGCCATGGAGCAAAAGATTCACAGCCAGCAAGAAGCTCCTTCTGTTTTGTTTTGAGCAGCATTTAAAATAAAATTCACTGACTTTTTCTAGAAAACTTCCCTTCATAGTAAGAGCTTGTATTTCTCTTCTACAACTGAAACAATTCCTCATGTGTGTTACTAAACAGAAATTAAACAAGTAGAGGGGAATAAAATATGCTGTAGTACAATTATGCAAATATTTTCAATACTCAAAGAAGGTATTTTATGACAGCCTGTTTATGAATGGCTTCTTGCTGCTTTACTGGCAGCTAACAGCACTTTTCCACCTTGCTATAATTGTTTGAGAACTTTGTCTTGCAGTTCTTCCCTCCAGATTTTAATTTCAGAAAATAACATTCCCGGGGAAAGATTCTTTTGCTTCATCTCCTTTTTTCATAGCTCCTTTTCTGGATATTTAGCAATGTTATTTTAATGTGGTGTTTTTATACAAAATCTTTTATACAACTGTCATGCTTTCCTTTCCTTCATGCCTAGGATGGAGATCAGTTCACTCTAATGCTGTTATTTTCTAGCATAACTAGATACCCTGAGGAAGGATTAGACAACTGCATGTTATTTTAAATGGAATTCAGTGGCTGCACTGAAAAGCTTTCTAATATCTGAAATCTAAGGACATATAAAGGACAAAGACTGGCCCCTGGCCATGAGGGCTAAATAAGCACCTAAATAGCCTATCAGATGGATAAAGACAAGTTTTTAAGGTTTTGAGACAATTGGACTAAACACAGTTTTCATTCCTGACAATTGCTCTCTATAAATCTTTCTAACTCACTTGTCTAGTTTGGAATTGCAAATAAGTACTTTTAATCACTTTTGCTATAACTTGTCTTGAGTCAGGGGTATGTAATAAACTGATTGACATCAAATATTCCATTGTTATGACTTCAATGAGCCTTAAAAACAAGGTAGAAAACAATCTAGTAACCCCCAGATCATCAACACATTGTTCCAAGTTATCTGAAAGAAACATCGTAGCTGGTTAGAGAGCTTGGACAGAACCTCTTCTCTACAGTGGGACAAGAGAGCTCCCACGAACTGAGAAAGGTATACAGCAAGACATGGGAGTATATGCCAATGGCTGTGAGTGAGTCATTGCAACTGTATACACTACATGTCATACAGCCTGGCTAAACCGCTGAAAGAACAACCAGTTGAGTTATAATGTAATAATTTGAAGATGAATAAATATGACACTAGTTAAGATGCTGGAGTTTGGTACAGCAGGGATTCCAACAACAAAAAAAAAATTCCCAAAAAGGGACAAAAGGCAGGTATGGGGTGGAGGGCAAGGCCTACCTTCACAGTTCCTGGAAGTCGAATTATATGTGTAACCTTCTGCACATTCACATTCGTATTTCCCCGGGGTGTTCTTACATATGGCTGTTCCACAGATGTTTGGATGTAACACACATTCATTTATATCTAGAAATACAAACAACTTATTAAAAATCAGTTTCTCTTGCATACGAGCTTTTTCTAAAATTATCCAAAACTGTGCAAACTGACTGAGGCTGATAAACTGTCTCTTGCTAAGTTTATCATGTTTTCATGGTATGGTATGACATTGAGGCATCTAAAAGGCACTTCTGCATGCCCTCAGTGAAAAATCAATTCTCTGCCTGCCTCTCTTACTCATTCTCTCATGTGTTCTGGAAAAGGGAGAAAGAGAAAAGGAAAATAGAGAAAGAAACGTTCTGCAGACTTCCTAGAAGTTAAACCAGACTGCATTATAAATTTCTCCCATAGAAAAAGGCATCCAGAAAGATGAGGGAATCCTTTCAGAGTTTCTTACATGCTATGATCAATCCATGTCACTATCGTCCTTTAATTGGCTGTGCTGACAGGTGTTCAAGTCCCTCACTGTCTCTCCATCCCTCAAACCATTTTAGTGCCTATCTTCCATGTTGTTTCCAATTTTTCAATGTCATTTTCAAAATGCAGATGTGACAACTGGATCTATCATACAGTATCAATCTTGCTAAGTGTCTTGTAGGCAGAAAAATATCGGATCCCTGGTAGTACCTCAATTCCCACTTGTATGCTCAGGGGTCACTCTAATTTTCTCTGGTTTTGTAGGAGTTGTAGAAATGGTGCTGCACCAGGAGAACAGATTCTGCCGCTGGTTTGCTATGACTCCCAAAACATTTTTTTAAGTCAAGGCTGTCCTGAATTCAGCCTGCTTTTCTACAGCTTGTATTCCAAATTCCAAGGTGTATAATTTTGTAGTTGGATGTAATGAAACACTTAAATTCAGTTTATCAAATGACCAAACTAGTACTCTAGGTACTAAGGTATACTAGTATACATTAACCTTTAATTATTTTTTTAGCCAACTTTTCCAGTTATCTTTCTAAGAATTACAGAGATGGTAACCAACTTATCCTTTTGCCCTATTTGACAAAATAGCCATCTTTTGTTTTGGAATTTCTTTGGAAACTTCATTAAATAAAATAGGAAGTAACACCAGGAGGGGACACTCAAGTCTGGCCTCTTAGAGAATTTAACAATATCCAAAACAGTTGGTGTACTTCAGCAATAAAACATATGACATTCAATAGAACGAGGTTGTATTTTTTTTTTCCTAACTGTGCAGTAAGAATTGCTAATTATGTTAACGTGGCCTTTATCTGGAATGGAATGAAGCATGTAGGTCATGGCCAGTAATAACAGACACAAGCATGTACAGAAAAAAAATTACGCTGGGTGAGTAAAGAGGAAATCCTTCTCTCCATTAAGTGCATTTTCAGATTCATTAGTAGTTTCTTCTCCAATGAACTTCAAACTCCCAAAAGAGCAGCATCACTAATGAGGAATGGTTCAGCCTAAACCAATGTTTATCAGACAAGATTTCCATGGTAACAATGTTAGCTGGTCACACCACTCTTGATTCTTGTTTTAGCACAATTAAAGGGTATGTGAAACTGGTTAGTGACCAAAACGAGCTTTACAGAGCTCTAATAAGGGAGCAGAATCTAATATATAGTCTTTCTCTTCCTTCTTCTATCTCTTTTTCCTGAATTGATTTCAACCCACCTCAGTTCTTTGATCTGATTCATGATACAGCTGCACAAATGCTTGCAGTGGTGTAAGGCTGCAGGTGGTATGAGCAGCCAGGTTGAAGCAGGACTACATCTTTCAGAGGCAATGCAAGCTTCTGCTGACAGAGTGTTTATGGAACTATTGGACTAAACTCTTTGCTCCTTAGTCAATACACAACATACTGTCAAGTGATGATGTCTCACATCCTACCTCCACAAGAGCGTTTATTTGAATGCATGAAGTAGCCATCTTCACACAAACAACGGTAGCTTCCAGGTAAATTAGAGCAGCGTTGGCCGCAGCCTCCGTTAAAGTCTTCACATTCGTTTATATCTAGAAGGAAAACAAAGTAAAAATCTCTGTTCAGGGGGAAGGTATCCACTGACCAACTGTGTGTGAATACTTAAAGATGTGGTACTGTTCAGTAACAGTAGAATTGTAATTGTGTTCCTGAGAACTAATGTCATAATGAAATTAGAGACCATACCTGCTTCGCATTTCTCTCCTTGCCATCCTGGTTTACAGACACATGTATATTTGGCTTGTCCATCTATGCAATCCTTATATCCATCTTTATGGCACGGCAAAGGGCTACACTGGTTTGAAATTTCTGTGGGATGGAAACATTGGAAATACTTGTTATTTGGGGTTACTTTTCCTTAAGGATCAGTTTAGACTTTTTTCTTCCTCAGATACTTTTCACTGTTCACAAAATAAAAGAGCTTGATGCATAACACCAAGTACCCTACAACCACCTTGCTGCTAATTCCATCAGCAAGGATTGGAAAGTGACTGAGGGGGAAAAAAATAAGCTCCAAACATTACAAATATACTGTTTCTACTTTAAAGATATGTTCTTGTAAAGATCTGGAATGTCATTCTGGGGCATGCTTTTAAAAATAAGTCGTGTCCTAAAAGCACAGAGAGCAGAATGAGAAGAAGAAATTATTTACTGATGTTCAGATTCAAAAAAGTGGAATGAATGGCAATGTTCCTGAAGTACAAAACTTGCTACAACTCTGTACCTAAGGATTCACTGGATTTTTTTAATTGTTTCTTACTTCACTCAAAAGAACTAAAGAACTGAGCCCCATAGAAATTTTAGCTTCGTGCGACAAAGCAAATATAAAAGAATCCGTGTTAGTATATTGACTGAGTAATCTACTTCAATTTAAATTCTGCTGCAAGTAAATACAAAGGCTGAGAGGCCAGTCAAGCTCCAAAACCATAGAGCACCTCTAGAATAGGTGCTGCATGCTACGTAATATTCATATTGCAGACCAAGGGATTCCAGTTGTAGGTGAAGACTGACAGAAGAAATTGTGCAGAAGAAATGAAAAGGAATGGTGTTTATGTGTGGATCCTTCACCGCTATTTCCAAATGTAAGTTCTAGAACTTCCTATTTTGACTTTTTTTTTCCCCCTCTTTTTTGATCATTTACTGCTTTTATAAGTCCAGGAATAAGGATGGTATCAACTTGGTATGATCAATGTTTTTTGTAAGTGATATATGCGGAGATCACAGAATCATAGAGGTTGGAAGGGATCTCAAGAGATCATAGGGTCCAACCCCCCTGCCAAAGCAGCTCCCTAGCTCATATTGCACAGATAGGCGTCCAGACGAGTCTTGAATATCTCCAGAGAAGGAGACTCCACCCCCCCCCTGGGCAGCCTGTCCCAGGGCTCTGTCACCCTCACCATGAAAAAGTTCTTCCGCATGTTGGTGCGGAACTTCCTGTGCTCCAACTTGCAGCCGTTGCCCCTTGTCCTGTCCCCACAGACCACTGAAAAGGGGCTGGCCAATTCCCCCTGCCTCCCATGCCTAAGATATTTATAAACATTACTTAGATACCCCCTAATTCTTCTTTTCTCTAGACTGAACAGTCCCAGCTCACTCAGCCTTTCCTCATAGGGGAGATGCTCCAGGCCCTTAATCATCTTCGTAGCCCTTCTCTGGACTCTCTCCAGGAGGTCCCTGTCTTTTTTATACCAGGGAGCCCAGAACTGGACACAGTACTTCAGGTGGGGCCTGACCAAGGCAGAGTAGAGGGGGAGGATCACCTCCTTAAACCTGCTGGCCACACTCTTCAAAGTGTGCAACTGGGGAACAAACTTGACTATAAATGTTTCTAAGCAAAAGGCAGTAGTGGCTTGTGAGAGTCTGAACCCAGAGAAGATGGATTTGGGTGGCAGTGTGAAACATGAGTAGATGGAATGAGGTGAACTGAGGCTATAAAAGGACGGAAAACTGAGGAAACCAATGAATGAAAAAAGGAGATCTGGTGAAATACACTAGAGAAAGAAGACAAGATAGGATGGATAGGACTGATGGAGACAATGGTTATGTCCACAGATGAACAATTAAAATGCCACTGCAGGAACAGGAATGTAGCAGTTATTTGTTCCAAAAGTGAGCCTGGTGTTGCTCTTTTCCCAGTTAAAGTGAGCCTGGTGTTCCTTTTTTTCCCAGTTTAGGGTTCCTTCTGACCTACTATAGCCAGCAACACTTTTTGATAAACACTTGTGACAACAACTAAATGTCAGAAGGTATACTCAGCCTGTAATATAAAGGGTAGGGGGCCAGAAATGTGCTGTGGTACCTGTACTCTCTGCCACTCACAGGCTCCAGTATCTAATGGATGTGTCATGGTGAGCTGGATAGATGCAAATACAGGGATCTCTTTTTTAAGTGCTTATTTTAAAAAGCAATTAAGTACGCAAATTTATGGGATGCAGACATTTGGAGACTTAAAGATGCAACTTGGATTAGCAAAGTATGAAAAAGGGTCTTCTATTCCTGTAAAAATTTTCTATTTCCTTCCTAGAAGGCAATTACAAAGTCAATTTTTGTAATTGTTTGTAATTGTAAAGAAACGTGTCTTTATATATGTGTGCTGTGTTCTGAAATAAGCATTTTAACAAATATGAAAACTATGAAATTATTTTCATAGTTGATTGAGATTCAAACTGTATTATTATAAATTAATTCTTTGAATTATTTAATTATTTCTCACTAGGAAAAAATTATTTTTCATTTTGATAATATGAAACAAGTGCAGAAAGTAAAAACTTTTTTTTAAAGGACGTTAATAGTAGTGTCACAAAATATTTGTTACAATGAAAACACATTTTAAAACATGTTATGGAGTTTTTAATGGGAATTTTCAATTCTGCTTCTAGAATTTGCCTGTTTCCAGAAATGTGTATGAGTTTCACTCAAAAATTAAGCCCTAGAAACCCTTGTAAGTTTTATGCATGCTCTCCTTTACCCCGGTGACTGACCAATAGGAACAGTTTATTCAATTTGATTTTGTAATGTGAACCTAAATGGAGAAATACAATGACTTTCAAGTAAACTAGTTGTTTTCACTGGGTAATACTGAAACACTGCACATTCACACAACTCTGCTGAATCCTTTCTTCCCAAGAGCTCTAATGAGAGTGAGAATGAGGGATATGCATGGGAAATCATTTCAGCTTGTGACAGCAGTCACGTTGGCCAAGTGATCTGGAAAATATGTTCATGCATGACCATGTGCAGTATAATTATTAAGGAATTTTTTTTTCCTTCCGTTGCTTTCAATGACAAAGATGGTGTCAGATGGTTAAGGATAAGTATCCCTATTCAAATTAACTGAAAACTTCTATGATGTAACCTGGCTGCAGAGGTTTAAGAGGTTTAGAGAGAGGTTTTAGTTGTGACAAGCAGGGAATATGGTACAGACTGCTTCCCGTGAATTTACTAGAAAAGACACAAATCACACTGAACTTATGAATATATAGGCATAAAAGAGAAAATATTTGAGCTACATTGCAAGTTTCATTCTTTGTGACATCCTTGTGGCTGGAATCAATGGTCATCCAGCTGACGCCTTCATTTGTCAGCTGGCAGTGTTACCCACTTGGTGAAGGGCTACAGTGTAACTACGGGCGAAAGACTGGCACCAAGGAGAATTACCCAGATGGCTTCTTCCCTTAACTGACAGAACAGGACTTGCTAGATGCAAACAGGTAGGCATGAAAAGACATGGTAGAGTACAGAGGGCATGCTAGGGAACGTGGGTGGGTTGGTGGAGCGTACTTCCAAGCTTCCAGAACAATTCTGCCTTACATTTTGCAGTTAATTATGTTTCTTTTCCAGCACATTTATAAAGTTAAACTCAGTCACACCGCTTGCTCTGAAAATGCACGTAATTTTTTTTTTTTGTGAATTTCTTTCACAGACTATTGAGTTTGCCAGAGTTAAATGGAGATTTTTCTCTCTTTCTGCCTATTTGAACTGCTTTCTAGCCACGTTACGTGTGTGCCGATATATCTGAGTGCATTAGGTACAGTGTCTAGCAGCAGCACTCACCATTGACGCAAGCCCTCAGGTCAGCTGGAGAATCTGGAGTAACTGCAGTAACCCTGAAAACCTCTGCTCGATGGGAGGCAAGGCAGTCTGCAAATGCAAACCCACATAATCTGCTTATGATACAAACACTCATTTAGGCTGGAATTGCAACATCTTATGTATGACATCTTCAAAGAGTCTGTTCTCACAGCTTGAATTAAAAAAACTTGTCTGGGCATATTCAGGACAGCTGATCACAGACCAACCTTCTGAGTGCCTCTGCAAGGATCTAAGCACACAGAACTGCCTAGGAGCTACTATGCATTACAATCAGCACAGAAATCATCCAAGCGCTATGGGCAGAATAACTAAACTAGTATTACCCAAGTAAGACCAGGGAATTGTATACCAGAGTTGTTCAGGCTTTTTGTACTTACTTAAATATCTGGGATAGAAATACTCCTGCATAAAGAAAAGAAAAATAAAGAGAAAAAATTAAGGTAGGTAGAATTACAGCAAATATATCATAGCATGCCTGCTAAAATACGTGGTATTATAACTACAAAAGCAGCAAAAAAGAAAAGGTCACTATGACTCATAGAATATAGACCAAGTTTTCTATATTGCTATTGTTTAGACTAAGACAGCAGGTTATTTAACAAACAAAAGACTCAGTGGAGAGATTCAGATACTACTGTGAATTGGACACTTTCAAAGTGAGGGCAATGAACATGAATTGGGTGTCACAATTACTTTGAATAGTCTCTTTTATTGGGAGAATCTTGCCCAATGTTGTTATTGGATGCAGAGCAGCCTTCTTCATTTCCCTTTGTCACTCTTAAATAAACAAAAAACCCTGGAATAGATTGAACATCCCACATGCAATTCATTCCAAACACAGTGAAAAGTGTTAACAAAAGAAAAATTTTTTAAAATATGTATTATTGATCACTGAAACTATTTAAGCTTAACACCCAGTATATCCAAATACACGCAATGTTATCAAAGACAGAAAAAGGAACTGCCATAGTCAGCAAAACAAGAATTAATTTTGCCTAGTATATTTTGTAATAAGCCTTTTATAGAGCAAAGTCGAATAAAATTAACCTCATACTAAATAATGTGAATCAGGAATGAACTGAGGAACAGAATTCTCCCCAGTAGGGAAAGAGCTCACAGCAATATGTCCAATCCCTTCATTAAAGGGGTTGCACTGCCATGTATCTTCTGTGTAAAATTTTAATTGAAGTCAACAGGGTTTTCCCACATGGAATTCTTGCAGACAATGGTGGTCTAAAACTGGTGATCCATATGAGAAATTAAAATAATATCTACTCAACTAATCTCTTTGCTAATACAGCCTTCATTATTAATTGTGCAGGTTCTATACACAAAAGAATTTCATAACAATTCTTGGTTTGCATGGTGAGGTTCTTTCAGCTTTGCAGTATGAATTCTATGTGCTTCTAGCCTTCCCTCACCTCAGAACTACTATCTACCTCATAGATATTCATCAGATACTTACAGTTTCAGGATTATTTTCAAAGATTTCCCTGGCTTCTTCCTTATTACATAATTCTTCAATGCACTCTCTTTCAAGATTTCCCTTCTTACTTTCTTCCATAAAAGAATTTGCTCGACGTTTCCTCACAAGGAACTGAGAGGCATACTGCTGGGATAAAACTTTGGAGAAACAACAAAAGAGTTCCATTGATCTTTATTTTTAAATGGCTGAAAAACACAGTAAACACTAAAAAAAATACGATAATCTAACACAGGAATCTGATTTAAATGTTAATGGGAGTTACTGATTTCTATCATTTTGGAAAATGTGGGCAAGAAATCCCAGGACTCTGTTTTCTCTATGTGGGATACCTGTTTCTCACCAAAAAAAATCCTGAGTCACCAAAAAAAATGTGTGCAATGCTGTGCTTCAAGCATAATTTAAATGTCCTGCTCAGGACAAGATTATTTTTCTTAGCTATGAATATTACAAAGTCAGATCTGTAACCAACAAGTGGAAAAAAGCTGTGAAGCCTTTTATGTTATTGGTTCAGTGGTCCAGGAGTAAATATTCTGATCGTGTTTAACTTATGTGAGACCAAAAATGTCTCTTATAGAATCAGGCTACCTATTATATGTAGTTAACATAAATAACAGAACTCTAAAGAAACAAGACAAAGCAAAAGGTGAGAATAATATCCTGAGAAATATCCAGGCAGACAATGTACAATTACATTCACATTTTACTAAGAGAAAATACAATCCTAACTAAACTTATTTTTCAGATCCATCACCTTATGTGTTATCACGTAATTATCACATATCTTGTTACTGTCATGTTGACTTGTACAAAACTGGTGAACAAGTAAATGAGCTGAGAAATTATTGTAAAAACAAAAGATACCTGTTTGCTTCCACGTTCTTTATAAAGCACACAACTCTAGAGGAACAGCAACTAAGTTTGACTGTTGTCTTAGTTTAATTTTTGGACATATGTTGTGATTAAGAGAAAAATGGATGACTGTAACTGGAAAAAGTCCAGCTCAAAGGGTTAAAGAGCACGACTGACATATGTCAACTGGAGAGCAGAACACTTTTACACCTGCCCTTCTTTTATCAGCCTTTACACTGCTTAACCTCTCAGACTAGCACAACTGTGTTAAGGGTCATGGCACCTGCGGTGCAAACCAGATACAGCATTACATACATGTTCACCACTAGTCTGCGAAGAGGATCAATTCAAGCAGACTAGTCAATTCAGCACTGCTTTTGAGCGGGTAATTCCTCAAACCCAGAGTGCTTTTGAGAGACGTGCCAGCAGCCAGGTACCAGAGAACAGCCTGCTGCTGCTTGCGCGCTAACAGCAAAGGAAACAACTTAGAAGGCTTATTAGAAAGAGCAGCTAAGAAGGCCCAGAACCAGATGTGAGAATAGCTTTCAGGTGACACATGTAACCAAAACCATACCGCTCTAAACATGGGGAACACAACCGAGGCTCTCTGAATTGCTGCAACACTGGATAATGATCTGAAGAAACCTTTCTGTTGCAGCATCCTAAAGGTATCCGATGTGTGATAAGCATGTAGCTCCAAACTGATCTATTTGTCTTCATACTGGTAAGACTAATCTTTCAGGTAAGGCAACAGGGAAGATTTCCTGAACCTAAGGAAGATGTACTGCAGCATACCTCTAAAGTTTCGAAGCACACCTTTATCTCTGAGACCAACCAGCAAATTGTTTAGAAATGCAGGGAGAAGTCAGCTTGTGCCCCTTTCCCACTATTAAGTAAATAAGCAGGTAGCACTCTGGTCCTTAAGGAACAATTTCTTCTTACATATATATATATAGGGTGGTCTTACTGGAGAATTGAAAGAACTCTGTAAGGTGAAGACTGATCCTCAAAGAAAATGTTCAGAGAAAGAGGAGTCTGATCTTTCTCAGGCCCCACTTTCAGAAATTCTTGGCACAATAGAAATGATTCAAGCCTGCTTTCCTCCTCTAATGTTTTCCACTTTCACAAATCTTAAGGTACGCCACAAGCACATCTCAAGAGCTGGATTTGGACTGCCCAGTTGTTCACACAGAACTCAGGAGGTGCAAGTACTTGGAAACTGCTACAACTGTGGATCTCCTAGACCTGTCTTCTTAACCCATGAGCCTACCACTAGCACATCACCTGCTCAGGGAGTGGCAAAAAGCACAGTGAGACCCCAGGACAAGAAAGGCCTCATGAGAGCCTTACCTCTGAGCCCTAACCACACTAGAGAGCAGAAATTATATATTTTTGATAATTTATCACCAAAAATTGCTAGCATCACTTTAATTAATTTGGGTAAATGGCTCTGTGTGTCATTATATAAAGGCAGACTATTAAGAAGGATGCAGAAAGTCCGTCTGTATTGAGGCAACAGGAGCGACAACACAAAAAAACGGACATTGCACTTGCTTTTTTTATTTGTGTTGGAGGTTACTAGCAGCACAAGCATGCTGACCTAGCTTTGGGGCAGAGGCTCTGTGGTACAGATGAGACCGAATTCATCGCTGATTTGAAACAATCTTGCTTTGATCTTTATCTGCATCGCTCTCTTTGGACAGTTTATCAGTCAACAAAATACAAGAAAATTCCAAGTGTGTGCAGTGTTCTTGAGGACATTACACGAGATATGATACTGCTTACCTTGTGCTTTCAACAGAGAGGGGTAATGGAACCAGGTCTATTCCCTACATCACAGCAGTTTGCCCTTCTCTGAAGCTTATTTCCTATGACTTTTAAGTAAGACGTAATTCAATGCAAATTCCATATTTTTATTTCAAATATTTGAATTGACATGCTTAAAATTAGTAGTGTGTTTATTCAACTGTTTTTTCCTTACAAAGACTATGATAGGACCTTTATTAAAAAAAACCAAACAAACCTCACCGCTGCTCCTGCTGGTTTGATTACAGGAAACCATCCCACTTCTGACCCTGCCAAACTCAAGTTAACCCTTCATGAACTCAGTTTGTTCCATCTGATTATCGCTGCCACGATTTCAATAGGTGCTGTACAAACGCTGTGCAGTGATTACTTATTAAGCACTTGTTTGGAAGTAACTCTACTGAAAAGAAAACTGGGCGGTGGGGGGGAGAGGATGAGGTACAGGGTTCTTACAGCTATTTCATAGTGCAGATGCAAATAGGAACCTGCCTTAAGTGGGCTTGTTAAACATAGCTGAGAGCTGCTTGCCTAATACCCCAGCTGCAGAAAGCAGTTGTAGCTACTAGTGTGCTCTCTCAGAAACTCGGAAGACCCAATGAACTGAATAAAAAGGATACATGATGCCACTGTAGGAAGCGGTGTTATTTGTACAGCTGCTTTACTGCAACTCTCTCTGTAATTCCAGCGACTAGTCTCTTGGAATGCTCATCAGTAGCATGAGCTTTCTGCAGCCAACAAAATAAAGCTAGCGTTTGCCTGTTCCTTCTCCATTTTATCCAAAACTTGTCCCTCACTGGATGTTGGACCAAACACAGCTGCGCTAAGACTAGCAGAGAAGCAACTTTTCTTTGTAATTATTGAATGGTACGAGCTACAGTATTAAGTTCTATCTGCTTTTAGGGTTGGGTTTTGGTTGTTTGTTGGTTTTTTTTTTCACCTGTCCCAGAAATCCCTGGCATTGTTTGGAGCCAGGGGTAAGAAACTGGACTACATGAGGCACAGAAATTTTGCATGAGTAGGACAATTTTTTAACTTCTTGCTGTTCCTCAAAGATAAAACTGACAATTTTCCTACGCCGTGGGGAAGATAAATGGTTCAGAAAATGTGATGAAAACAGAGAAAAGACCATGTCAAAATATTTATAGATTATTTATTTCAGGACCTGTTAAAAATGTTATAAAGTGAACTTTCATCTTTCCATACCGTTCCCTTCATAGCCAGAATCGCCAGCATTCAAACAGAGTCTGAATAGTAAACATTAGTTTTTTCTTCTGCCTGTTTAATCATTAGTAAAACGCGTCAGAAACAGGCTTACTTTGAGCTGCAATTCTGCTTGTTCCAGATATGTATTGTCCTCCTTCAGTACTAAGCTCAAAGACTTTCACGCCAAAGACATACGCTTCGATTTTTTGATTTGTACGCAAAAGCAAGTAGATTTTTGCCTATGATTACGTCCGAATTGATTAGGCAGGTCTGCTTGCCTGGACTTCACAATACCATCATTCTCTCCCGGGCTATTTTCCTCCTAAGCGAATCGAGCACTATTGGAAGGCACGCTTTCCCTTGAGCTGCAGAGCTGCGTTTCGGCCGCGAACTGCTTCAGGGCAGCGTCCAGCTCAGCTGCCCCAACAGTTACGCCGGGCTGGCTGCGAGAAAGCAGCCAAGCTCGGCAGGACCAAGGCGCCCTACCAACGCGGTGGCTCCCGCGGCACCGACCTGGGAAGGAAGGTCGCCGTGCAGCGGACCGGTGGGGAGGGCCGCCCCTCGCCTCGGTGCTGAGGCAGCCGGCTGCGGCACCCCCTTCCCCACGCCCACGGGGGACGGCGCCGGCCCCGGTCAGCGGCTCGTCGCAGGGTCCCTCGCCCCCCTCGGCACCCCCGGCGCTGAGGGGCGGGCGGTTGGGAGCGCGAAGGGCGCTAACGGAAACCGCCCGCGCGCCCGGGCCCCGCTCGCCCCGCACC
>VZTU01021314.1:0-11105 GCA_013400835.1 Zapornia atra | reverse complement strand
CATTAAAGTATATAAACTTCAGGGTATGGCACTTTCATCACTTTTTCAAAACTTGTACCAAAGACAAGGAGACACAAGAAAAAAATATTTATGAATCAAAGAAAAGGAGACCCAGAAAATAAAATTTTGGAATGTAAACCTTTGTGATAATACCTGTAAAAAGGAAAGCAGGCATTTTCATGTCCTTATGGGGAGGGGGCAGAAAGCAAGGGGAAGAGAGAGAGAGGAAGAGAGAGAGAGAGAGATGGAGAAAGAATGAGTTTCTTTTATGGGACTAGTCTCTTATTATACCCTGATTTAGATTAAAGTTAAAATTAATTTAGATAAACATGAAGTAAAAGAATTTTTCACCATCTGTAGAATTACAGTCTAACTCTCTGCATGCATGCATGCAAACCAGTTTTCAAACTGGTAGAACTAATATCTTGATAACCTAAGTTTTATCTAAAATTAAGAAAACAAAGAAATAACCATGACTGTTATTATATGAAACTTACTTAAAGGTCTTATTTCAGATTAATTCTCCAATTATTTTGGATTCAGTATCATCCGGGAACAAAACATTTCTTTGTATCTGTTATATGAGCAGTGTCTTCAGTCTCTACAGAGGTCATGGAAGTATTGGGTGCTCAAATGGAATATTTCTCTTGATATAGTATAGTGTTCAACTTCTCTTAAATTTTTCATATATCTGAAGTAATTTAGTTAAAATTACCTTTGAAGGTAAGAATAATAGTAAAACAAAACATGTGAAATACTATGTGAAGGTGAGTATTTTTTCAGAGTTTCAAAATCTTGTATATAATTTATAATTTGAAATCCCTTGCAGTATCAGTTGGACTACTTGCTATTTAGATAATATAATGATGATAACACTAAATAGTTCCAGTTGTGTCATATATGATAATGTCTTGTTTATTGGAAATTTATTTATTTTATTTTGAAGTATAGGGAAATGAAAAAAAAAAGCCTTCAGAACCTTCCTGGTAAGTAACTAAGTGATTACAATCACTCCAGACAAATATTTCTGCCTCATAATCCATATCAGATAGGTGGTCATAAACACTTGATAAAACTTGACCTGGAAGATAGAAGTTGAAGGTAAACTGGTTGGCAAAGGCCAGGGGCAGACAAGCTCAACAGTAAGCACTGGAATGACAAGGGGGTCAGAAGTAGTCTTTTTCAACATCAGAGGCTGAGAAACAGTTAGCTGTCTTATTAGAAGACATGTAAAATATTACCTAAGACACTAGAAAAAGCATATTACCTTTGAAGTGTTTAAAAAAAAATAATTGTAGAAAGTCCTGGAAGTTATTGTTTACTGTTTTACTCTCAGGTCTACTGCTTGTTATTAAGTACAGGGTCAACATTCTGCATAGCTTGTTGACAATAACATAACTGTGAAGGGTCGTCTCTCTCTTTCTAGTTCTCTCAAAAGAAGCAATGCTTGGGTGCTTCCCTAGGAAATTTATCTGTTTGGTTGGTAATAAAGCAAATGTTTAAGCAGCTAAAGTGAGAATTTTGAGACCCTGTGTTAGTTCTTAACTCTTAAAAAAATAGAGATTTAACAGTCTGTCATTGAAGTTAGTAGTCCAAAGGGGAAAGCTTAAAGGATTAACACAGAAATAAATTTAATCTTAAAACTCTTCTTGAAATATTAGATCAAGTCCCAAAAGAGATAATGAGATGATCTGGCTGTTCTTGACTTGGATGGGCATACTCTTCACTGGGTAGAAATCTAGATGGATGGCCAGGCTGAAAAAGTGGGGTTAAATTCATTTGGTGTCTGGTCCCCAGGGTTTAGTACTGGGATCAATTGTCTTTAATATCTTTATCAATGATCTGGATGAGGAGGTAGAGCCTACTATCAGTAAATTTGCAGACAGTGATTGAATCATCATCCCTGGAGGTATTTAAAATGAGCATAGATGTGCTTAGGGACATGGTTTAATGGTGGACTTTGCAGTTAAGTTTATGGTTGGACTTGATGATCTTAAAGATCTTTTCCAACCTTAATGATTCCATGAAAGAGGCAAAGAAACCATGAAGGAGATGTGAACAACAGAACAACTGTCCTCTTTTTAACTAGACTTTGCCTCATTTTTATTCTTGTGCCAGGAAAATAAATACCTTTTAGTATCTTAGTAAATCCTAGGATAGAGCACCAATTAATGATATGTAGCATTTAGAAACATCAATGTGATACATCTATAAAATCCATAGCCAGGATTTTTTCAAAAAATGAAAAGGAAAATTGTGTAAAATTGAGTACAGTTTTTGTTATGTATCTATTATATGCCTTTTTACGTTTTTCTTTTGTTAAAAATAATAAATTATTTTATATGCATTTTTAAAAGCTAAATAAATTAGAGGTTACTGTGATCTGCTTCTGTGCAAAGTGTCATACAACTCTACCATTCTAATTTTGTATCTTTTACAGCCATTTTGCATTCTTTTAGCCTTTCATGGGTGTTCACGAAGCAGTGTAGAAATAAGTACTAGTGTCTGAACTAGAGAATTTAGGATTTGATCTAATTTGTGTCAAAGTCAAGAAATATTATTTTGTAAAAGAGGAAAAGAAATATTTCTTAAGTAAATCACAGCTTGGAAAAAAAATGTTTGAATTGACCTTGATTCTAAACCAAAAAAAAGAAAATGAAATTATGAATGCAGAGAGGAGTAAAAGCAACTGGATCAAAACAAGAAAAAGAGATAGATTAAACTAAATCTTAGGTAAAATATATTCAGCATGAGCTCTATTTCCCCAAGGAATAAAATCTCAGTGATAATTCATGAACACCTCCAAATCAAGCATACATTGTAAAGATATCTAAATTATCGATCAATTCTTCAATAGCAGTAAAATGACCCAATGATTTAATAGATATTTTCCATCACCAATTTTTATACTATGAAAAGTCAGTTAAGTAATGGAACCATTTTTCATCAAGAAATAACCTTTACGTTACTTTATTGTTCAGTGCTCTCTTGGGGAAATAGACTTTGCAGTCGGTTAGGAGGGCTGATGGCATGCAGTAGAGCAGTATATATCTTGTGACTTACCAAAATTATATTAAGTATCAGAATGTTTGAGTCTCTTGTCTATTTTATCACTTTACCTCCTGCCTATTGTGGTTGCCTTGATATTTCTGAAGGCTTGTACCAAGGATGTGGTTTCCTACTATTTGATTCTTATTAGTTTTTTGTTGTTTGTTTTTTGGGGTTTTTTAACCAGCTGGCCTTTAAAAGGTGGCCTTCCCACTCAACATGGAAACTGTACTATCTAGCTGAGAAAAGGCAAAGATTTCTGATCTCTAATAGAAACCACTGAAGCTATAAGACCAATCAAAACCAAAGAACCAACAAAACCAGAATTGTAGTTTTAATCATTAATTATGCAGTGATAATAATAGTGATAATTGAGAAAAGGAAAAAAAAAGTTTTATGAAGATAAATAATGAAAACAGCAGTAAAATTCAGTAATTCAGAATAAAACATGATCAATAACAAATTATTAATATTCATAATTTATACTATTTTTTGTAAAGATTTCTTATGAGATGGTTGTAAAAATCTCGTATTAAAACTAACATTTAAAAGTTTTTATTTTATATGAGTTAATAAGAGAATAATTGTAATGGAATTGCATTTCAGTATAGATTTCTTAGTAAAGAATAAAGATTTTATCTAAATACATCTAATAATAACAGATATATACCATTAAGAAATGTGGGTTTGAGTTAGGAAAGTAGGAATTCTTGTTGTCTTAATTCTTAATTTCTTCTGTATAGCTACAGATATTCGATATGTGATTTAGTGTGCATATATATATATATACACATATTTGCATGTAAAGATATTCTGGTCAGATCAAACTGTTAATAGCAGAATTCTGTATATGCACCTTTATGTTCATGTATAAAATTTGGTGGTTTATTTTTCAAAATAATTTGACAAACTATCTTTATTAACTACATCCACTTTCAGAATACTTTGATAGCTTTTTGACCATTTTGCTATTCTAGATGAGTTGTTTTTTTAAGGTGAAGGGAGGAATGCCTTATTAGTTTTACAGATGTTTACAGAATGTGGAAAAAGGGACTGGCCACTTGGGAGGAATATACTAATGTAGTCAGAATATGTTGGGATGCAACAAGGGTAAGGCCCACTTGGAATCAAATCTGGCAAAACATGTAAAAAAAACAAGAAGGGCTTTTCCAAGTATATCAACAGCAAAAGGAAGACTATAGAAAATGTGGGTCTGCTGCCGAGTGAGGTGACATAGGATACAGAGAAGGCAGTGTTACTGAATGCCTTCTATGCATCCATTTCTGCAGCTTAGGCTGGCCCTCAGGAGTCCCAGACACTGAAGTTAAGAGAGAAAGTCTGTCAAAAGGAAGACCTTCCCTTGGTTGAGGAGGATGGGGTTAGAGAGCATTTAGACAAATGGCATCCACAAATCCATGGGCCTTGATGGTGTGCATCCGTGAGTTCTCAGAAACCTGGAAGATGTTATTGCTATGCCTCTCTCCATCAACTTTGAAAGGCTGTAAAGAACAAGAGAGGTGCCTGAGGACTAGAGGAAAGCCAGTGTCTCTCTGGTCTTCAAAAAGGATAAGAAGGAGGACCCAGGAAACTACAGTCAGCCTCACCTACATCCCTGGAAAGGCAATGAAACATCTCATTCCATGGGTCATTAATAATCATGTGGATTCACCAATGGGAAGTTTATACCTGATGAATCTGATAGCTTTCTATGGTGGTATGACTGGCTAGGTGGATGAGGGGAGAGCAGTGGATGTTGTATAAATTGACTTCAGCAAGGCTTTTGACACTCTCCCATAATATCTTCATAGGTAAGTTTAGGAAGTGTCATTGAGTGGACAGTGAGGTGGACTGAGAATTGACTGAATGGCAGAGTATTGTGGTAAGCAACACAAAGTCTACTTGGAGGCCTGTAGCTAGCAGTGGGCCCCAAGGGTTAGTACTGAGTCCAGTCTTATTCAACATACTCATCAATTACTTGAGCAACAGGACAGAGTATACCCTCAGCAAGTTTGCTGACAATACAGAACTGTGAGGAGTGGCCAACACACCAGAAGACTGAGCTGCCATTCAGTGAGATCCGAACAGGCTAGAGAGTTGGGGGGAGAGGAACCTACTGAATTTCAACAAAAGTAAATGTAGAGTCCTGCTCCTAGGGAGGAAGAAACCCAAGCATCGGTACAGGTTAAGGAGTTGACCTGCTGGGTAGTAGGATGTCAGGGAAGGATTTGGGAGTTCTGGTGGACAAGTAGTTGAGCATGAGCCAAAAATGTGCTTTCATGGCCAAGAAGGCTAATGGTGTCCTGGAGTGTATTAAGAAGAATAATTGAGGGAAGTTATCCTGCTCCTCTACTTTGCCCTGGTGAGGCCAAACCTGGAGTCCTGTGTGGTTCCCCAGTACAACAGACAAGGAACTACTGGAGAGAGTTCAGTGAAGCACACAAGGATGATTAGGGGACTGGACCATCCCTCTTATGAGGAAAGTTTGAGACAGATGGGTCTGTTTAGCCTGGAGAAGACTGAGAGGGGATATGATCAAAAGTAAATTAACACTGATTCAGCTAATCAAATTTCACAACCATTTACAATGTATATGCATATGTGTAGACACTGCACACTTTTTTAGTGTGCCCCAATTTTTAGTGGAAAATCCTGCCTTTACTGTCAGAAAGTTCTTTAGGACTTTCATGGACTGCATTAAAAAAGGGAAAACATTTTATTATGTCCGTAGGACCTACTCTGCAATAATTATCTGCAAGTAGTTGGGTATTCTGAACATTTCCTTTGTCATTACTTTTCACAAATATTGTCCATAGGCTGTGCTTTAACTCTTGAAGTCTGTTTGCAAATCTTATGCTATCCATTAAATGTTACTAGGCTCTGTGGGGTTATACTTTACATGTGCAAATCTGCAAAATGCTTTTCTTACCCTATGACTCCTGTAAGGAGGGTCTATTTACAGAAGCTGCATACAGCAGTTCAGAGCTGTCACGTTTCACCCTTTGACAAGTATTTGTATTCTATTAACAGAAACAGATACAGAGAGTTGTGTGGGAGTTTTCAAGAAAAGCCTGAGAAACAAACGTCTTAGTGAATCAGCTGATCGTAGTTTGGTTCTTAAAGATGACTCTACATACATACCCCAAATTTTACAGACATAGAGTATAAACTACTGATCAATGTACAAACATGATAAATATTTCCACTTGAACGTGTGTCTCTCAAGGTAACTATATGACTAGCTAAAGTGGTGGTACCTCCTTCCTGAGATGGATTAATGAGATCTGACTAACTTAAACAAATTTGACCTTGAAAAATGTAAAGCTCATTTATTCTAGTGAGTGAATGAAGCATATTTAGTTTAAGTTAGTTGACAGATGCATATATATTATCTTCAGAGACAGAAATCCTGTCTGTACTGAAGTCAGTTTAAAATTCAATTACTTCAGTGTAACTAGGATTTTGTCCATAGTGTTGGAAGCAACTGGGTTGGTGACAGCCAGATCTCCAGTGCAAGTGTGTTTCATTTCAGTTGCCCTTGTAGCTGCATAAATAATCTTTCATCTACTCAGTAGCATTCCTTTGATAAACAGTGTCTACAGCAATAATTATAAAGGAACCTCTTCGCTGACATAGAGAATAGTGCTCAAAGTATACTTCAGTAGCTAATTAGACACCTCTTTTCCTCCAACATGTATCTCCCCTTCTCTGTCTCAAAAGAAAACAAAAGTAATCCAGCACCACAGAAAATAATAGGGAGATATGATTCAGTTCATCTTGTCAAGCTACGGTTTTTAATGATGGACAGATTGTCCTGGGGTTTCTTTCCTGTGTGATGTAACAGCAAAATATATTTTAGCAGTAATTTCTAACTGAGAACAAGATTCTGCTGTGTCTGACATCCAACCAGCCATGAAGGGAGCTAAATACAGTGGCTGCCCTGGAGAGAATCCAGCAGCCACCCCACATGGGAGCAGTATATAACAGATGGGACTAGGATGACTGATTTAATTAGAATATTTTAATAGGAGAATGGAGAAACATTGCACAGCTCTATCAGTTAGTGAAAAACTCCATTAAATTCCCCAAATTAATTGTTCCATAGGGAGAATATGTCAAATAAAACATATCTCTCTGTAATCTCTCTCTTTCTTTATTTCTCTCTTTCCACCTCTCTCACTTCCCCATCCTTTTTTTTCTCCTCACCCCTCCTCATTTGGGGGAATTCCAGATGAAAAAGAATCTGTTCCATTCCACTTTTAATACACCTAAAACTCGAAAAGAGAAATAAGCATTTGGATATACTAAAATATTTATCTACATCTATTAATTAAAATTCTGAATGGCTTAAATAATTTGATTTTTTTCTGATAACTTCAGTTCCAAAGATTTCTTATGTACCATTCCTAACCGTAAATTAATGAAAAAACCCACACCTGTGAATTATCTGTTATATTTCATATAAGATGTAACCATTGCCCAAAACAATGGCAGTTTTTTTGTTGTTGGTGGTGGGGTTTTTGTTAATAGACAATAGGTTGTACCATGTATTTTAATTCCTTGTTAGCATCATATGAATAACATTAAATGGATTTTTGTTTAGGGTCTTTTTTAAAAGAAATGTTAAAAATATTTCATGTGAAAGCCTTTAAATTACCACAGTAATACCTCATTATTTGGTCATAGGAGAGAGAATTCTGTAAATTTTCCTTCCACTTCTTATTAGAATATGTATGAAAAGATTTTAGCAATATAATAGTTTCATCTTTGGGTTTGGGAAACAAACAAACAAGCAAACAAACAAACACACACACCCCCAAACCAAAACCAAAACAAACAAAAAAATCCAACCCCACGACATATTTTAGGAAATATAGCAATTCTACTGATGATAGTGAAAAAAATAACATATCAAAAAGTTCAAAACCACAGTGTTTAATGGTAATTCAGTTATTAGAATAGTGGAATCTATATCAATTAGCCATGACAAAATCTCCTATTCAGTAACTCTTCAAGTGCCAAGTAAAAGAACTAGTCTAACTAACAGCAAAAGAAGAGATTCTCAGTATTATTTGTGAGACCTTGAATTAAATGTTTCTTAAGCTATAACTATATTAATCTATCCAATATTATTATGCATCATTTAATCAATCTTCCTATTAAATCAAATTATAAAGAGCTGGAAACTTCTTGAAAGGGTATTTAAAGAAGACAAAGAGAATACTTCATCATCATCGTCATCATCATCATAAGTGGGGACAGGAGTGTTTATAGAATCATAGAATCACCTTGGTTGGAAGAGACCCTTAAGATCATCGAGTCCAACCACAGCCTAAACCCTGACTATTCCACCTCTAGATCATGTTCTCAAGTACTTCATCCACACACCTTTTAAATACCTCCAGGGATGGTGACTCCACCACCTCCCAGGAGAGCCTATTCAGATGCTTGAAAACCCTTTCATTAAATAAATTCTTCCTGATATCTGACCTAAATCTCCCCTGGTGCAATTTCAAGCCATTCCTTTTCATCCTATGACTTGTCACTAGAGAGAAGAGACCAACCCTGATGTCTCTGCAACTNCACAGTACTCAAGATGCAGCCTTACCAGAGCTGAGTACAATGGAACTATCACTTCCCTACTCCTGCTTCACTGTTCCTGATACAGGCCAAGATACTGTTGGCCTTCTTGGCCACCTGAGCACACTGCCGGTTCATGTTCAGCTGGCTGTCAACTAACACCCCAGGTCCTTTTCCTTTAGGGAGCTCTCCAGCCACTCTGCCTCAAGCCTGTAGCATTGCCTGGGGTTATTGTGACCACAGTGTAGGACCCAGGACTTGGCCTTGTTGAACCCCATAAAGTTGGTCTCTGCCCATCAATCTAGCCTGTCCAGGTCCCTCTGCAGAGCCATCCTGCCTTCCAGCGGACCAACATTCCCACAGAATTTGGTGTCGTCTGCAAACTTACTGAGGGTGCACTTGATCCCCTCGTCCAGGTCATTAATGAAAATGTTAAACAGGACCAGGCCCAGCACCAACCCCTGGGGAAAACTACTTGTGACCTGCCACCAGCTGGATGTAGCTTCACTCACCACAACTCTCTGGGCCCGGCTGTCCATCCAGCTTTTAACCCAGTGAAGAGTATACCTGTCTAATCCATGAGCAGCTAGTTTCTCTAGGAGGATGCTGTGGGAGACAGTGTCAAAAGCTTTACTGAAGTAAAGGTAGACAACATCTACACCCTTCCCCTCATCCACTGAGCAGGTCACCTTATCACAGAAGGAGATCAGGTTGGTCAAGCGTGATCTTCCTTTCATAAACGCATGCTGACTGGCACTGGTTGCCTGGGTGTCTTGTATATGTTGCATGATGGTACTCAAGATGATTTGTTCCACCACCTTCCACAGCACTGAGGTCAGGCTGACAGTCCTGTAGTTCCCCAGGTCCTCCTTCCAGCCCTCCTTGGAGATGGGTGTCACATGTGCCAGCTTCCAGCCCAGTGGAACCACCTCAGTCAGCCAGGACTTCTGTTAAATAAGGCAAAGTGGCTTGGCATGCACTTATGCGCGCTCCCTCAGTACCCTTGGGTGAATTCCATCCGGACCCATCCACTTGTGGGGATTTAAACAGCTGAGCATTATTTAAAGAAAGGGATTGTAAAGAAAGGAATTCCTTTTTCACATTCATCTGCATGGGTCAGAATTTTTCTCTCCTGTTGCAAAATGAGAATGTTATGATACCTGAATGTCAAACTTTAAAAATGCAGTTTAAAAAAAAAAAAAAGAAAGAAAAAAAGGAAGATATGCTCTTCTGTGTATGCTACCCAGACTTTTTCATTTTCACAATGATTTCACTGAAAAAACTATCTTCGAGTTACTTTTATTTTTTCCTGGAGACTTTCATTCCATAATTTTGTAGCTTCATAGTCTACATTATTACTTCTTAGCCTTCAAGAATGGCCCATCATGAAAGAACATACAGTCACTCCCCATTCAGGAGTAGCTTATAACTGACTTTGAATTTGTTTGTTTCTATAGAATATTTGGAAGGATATTTATTAAAAAAGGGAAACTACTCACATTTCTTCCTATTATGTGAACTGCCAATTTGAGCTCTTGTGTTTTTCATTGTTGAATGGTTCAATGTGACATATATTACTATATTTTCTCTTCTCTGTAGTCACTAAATATTTCAGCAGCAGCCTAGATCAGAATCCTATAGAGCTTAAAACTTGCACCTCCTCAATGTCATTCTCACATTGAGAGTGTCCCAGTAACGAAATTAATGTAACATGCAGAATGCAATTATGGTACAATTAATGCCTCAGTCAGAACAGCAGTTCAGGTTAGAATTTACAACTTTGAATGCATCACTAAGTCTAAGTGATTCCTTAAATTCTCTAAGTTTTGGGAACAAATTAACTTTGCCTTAGTTATATATTAGAAACACCTTGTTCTCTCCTTTATTGTGCATACTCAAAGTCAGCAGCACCAGCTCTGCTCTGGTTGCGGTAAAGGTGTTTGTTAAATTCATGAAATCCAATAGACACAGGTCCTTTGCTGCTTTGGGCTACTGCTTTTCTACTTTTAAAATTCTCTACAATTTCTCTGAAATAGTTTCAACTTCAGAGTTTTTCTTCATCTCTTTTTTTAGGATAGAATTAAAGCCATTATTAATGTATCAGCAAGGAGAATTAAAAAAAATAATTATAAACTTTTTTTTTTTAAATCAAGCAAGAATTTCTTTCTGCTTTGGTGATCTTTATGAAATCAAAGTTAATGTGTTCCTCTATAATTTTTATATATATATATATACACATATATATATAAAAATGTATGTTTTCCTATGCATATACACAGAAATTTTTTGTTAGTATTGTCACTTGAAGGGAAGATTTGGATATCAATTAAGTAATGTATGTAATTGCAGGACTGCATATAGTTTCTGTAATGCTAGTATCTTAACTATACACCTTCTTTAAAAGAAGACAGCTTATGACTGGAATTCTTACAGGTAGAGTAATATTTTTTTAACTGGATGTCGCAGTTTTGTGAGGTTGG
>VZTU01021311.1:21587-63167 GCA_013400835.1 Zapornia atra | reverse complement strand
GGCCGAGGAGCGTACTGCGGGAGGGGGGCGAGGGGTTTGGTTTCGCAGCCCGGCGCGGGGGATGATAGCGGGAATGAGGGCTGCCAGCATAAAAAGCCGTTCTCCTCTAAAACGGCGCAGGGTGTCGGGGTGGGTGGAGGCGGCCGCCTGCGGGTGAGCGCTGGCCGGGGCCGGGCCGTGGCTCTGACAGAGCCAGCCCTGAGGCGAGGGAGTGCGGGTCCCGCAGTGCCGCGCTCAGGGGGCGAGGCGGGGGACGTGAGCTGTCCTCTGCTGGGAATTAACAGTAGCTGGCGGGGCAGAGCCGGCAGGAGGGGGGATGTCTGCGATCGCTCCGGCGGTCCCCAGTTTGTTTTCCTAGTGCCTCTTTGATGTCTTTTTCAGTGTGTCTGCTGCCGGATGAACTCTGCGTTCCCACACACACGCACACAAAAAAGAACCCCTCACACCAACACTTTTCCCCCCCAAACAGATTTGGTATCATGATGAGTGCTGGAATAAATTTCTGGACTGTTTGATAGGGTGCTGGTGTGGTCACAGACAGGCTCAACAAAACAAGACTCCGGGGGCATCCGTCAGTTCTCATACACACCATGTCTGTGCAGTAAAATGTCCCCTTACCAGACACATAAAGAATCCTAAACAAAGTATGATTAATTCAGCTGTTCCTAGTGCAGCTCTGAATGCTGAATAACACCGGTAGATTGCTGTGGAAGTTTTTGACCTAATATCAGCATGTCTCATTTTTGGATAGGCCACCAAATATCCAAGGCAACTAATCACTAGCCTGGCCATGCCTCTAGGCCAGCATTTAGCACTTTTATTTAAGGTCTAGCAATTTTCTTTGTTTAGACATGTAGTGAGAACATTTATTTAGAGGCCTCTTTTGAATGCTTTTCAGACACCGTTTGTAAACTTTTCACCTCTTAGATACCTTACCTTATGTCCACAGCCATCTCCTAAATTGTGACCCTCACTTTGTAACTCAGCTATCTGGGCTTTCTCTGAATTTTAGTGCTGTTCCCTTCCTGTCTGCCAGATAACTAAGAGCACAGCATGTAATAAACACTAGCAATTCCTTTATTGCTTTACCCAAAATTGACTACAGTGGATCTCCTGGAAAGAGTGCAGTGGAGGGCTACGAGGATAATTAAAGGCCTGGAACATCTCCCCTATGAGGAAAGGCTGAAAGAACTGGGGCTGTTCAGCCTTGACAAAAGAAGGCTAAGAGGGGATCTGATTCATGTTTATAAATATCTTAAGTATGGGATGCAGGGGGAAATGGCCAGCCCCTTTTCAGTGGTCTGTGGGGACAGGACAAGGGGCAATGGCTGCAAGTTGGAGCACAGGAAGTTCCGCACCAACATGCGGAAGAACTTTTTCCCAGTGAGGGTGACAGAGCACTGGGACAGGCTGCCCAGGGGGTTGTGGAGTCTCTTTCTCTGGAGGTATTCAAGCCCCATCCAGACGCTGACCTGTGTGACTTGTCCTAGGGAGCTGCTTTGGCAGGGGGGTTGGACCCGATGATCTCCTGAGGTGCCTTCCAACCCCTACGATTCTGTGATTTATTTCATCAACAGTGTGTGTTTAACTACACCATATTTCCTTCTTTGCAGCAGCTTCTATGTACACATACAAAAATCCAAGTACTTTTGTCCTTTTTCCTTACAGAGTGCAACAAGTATTCCCTGTCCTAAGAATGTCAAGGGCAATAGTGTTTGCTATAGCAGTTGTCCCAGCAAGAGGCCCAAGTGGTCTTTGATTACTGAAAGAAGTAGCTTCTATGCTTTAGCAGAATTACCTATAGTATCCAGATAGATAAGAATTTATTTTTTTCCCAGTCTCCACCATTTCTGCAGTCTCACTAGAGACAACCACCCCTGTTTTTAAAATCACCTATGCTTCTCAAAATTTTATGGCAGTGATTCCAGTGCCTGTGCTAAACCGAAGTTTAACAACCCTTTAGGATATACTTATTCTTCCAGGTGCTTCACCTTCCTTTGCAAATGTGTCACTGTCATAGTTAGCTAGTTTGGCAAACTAAAAGGATTAGCAAGAGCCAGGAAATTGTTTTTTTTCCAATACTTACATATTACCTGTGGTGCTGCTTTGGTGCTTCCAAATGTTTGGTGCTGAAAAGGTGACCTGCTGCTGAAGTGGAAGTAGGAGAGCAGTTCCACCAACCTTTGAATTCATGAGTGTGGGCAGCAGGACCTTTACTCTTAGCACAACCTCTTCAGTTTTCTTTATTGTCAGGAAGCTCAAGCTTGGTCACAGTATTGTTACTTGCTGTTTGGCACAAATGCAAGAGCGACAATAATCAGCATTAGCGGTATCTGTAAACAGTACAAATACAGCTTTGACTTTTGGCACCCTGAAAATGGGGAACCCTTCTTAACCTTCTTTTGGAAGACTTTTACTATAAATGACACAGTATCCAGCCTCACATCCAAGCAACCTTGAACTTCAGGAAGTTAAATTCTGCATATGGCCCCATCCCTATAATAGACAAAGCCCGAGTGCTATATTTAACACTCTGTGAACTAGGAAATTGATAACCACACCGTTTGTATCTACTCATGTTGCAGTTTACAACTTGGGCATGATTTGTCACAAGTAACTCAAAACTGCCTGCATACAGGCATATATTATAGTGATCACCTATTACACTGTGATCTAGCTAAGGCTCAAAGGCCAAGGGTGGCTCTCAGGACACTGACATCTAGTCCTCTCCCTGAATGTAAAAAAGGCACTTCAGACAATGCATATTGTCCCAAATGTGTCTTTGTGCATTTGTCAGTGATTGATACAAAGCTGGCGGCTGCTCCTGCCAGTAGAGATAGGAAGACTGTAGTAACTACTCTTTTCAGTGTGTGGGTCTGGCAACTAGTTACCACTGAGGCTGGAGTATATCAATCCACTCTGAACTAGTCTTTCAAAGGATGCTCATGGTTAAGTAATGTATACTTTAAAATGTTACATAGCAATGCTGAGCAGTAACTGCACAATTATTATAACATCAATTTAGATTATTTTAAGTATTCAAATTTAAATATTCAAACTTCAAATAGAAATTAACTTCTGGATTAAAGGACATTCAAGATTTGAAAAGCATTTAAGAAAGAGAAAACTGGCTACCTATGTGATGCAGTGCCTCCATTTTGATTGACTAATACCTTGCACTTACTTTGCAAAAGGTAAGAGATGTGAAACTCTAGGAACCAGATTAGGAAAAAAAATCTTTAGCATTAAGGCACTGGTTCAGATTCTCCCTCATCAATGGTGTCCATTAGTTTCTCAGCTGGAACAGATCTGTGTGGTCTCTGGCCTCGACTGTCTCTTGTGGAGCCAGTTCTTGAGCTCCTGGTGCTTCTAAACCAAGTGGCTAACAGCAGACATGGTCTGTGGTACTGGCCTGGCTCTGTAAGACACTTCCAGACCTGTCAGAGTCATCTTTGGAGTACAGAATTCCACAGCTCTCATGCACTTCTGCTGATTTCTAGACTGCTTAGCCCTGCAGCTGTGAGATTGATAACTTATACATGAGTTACTGTGTGGTTCCTGCCACACTGGTTCTCAGATTGCCCCGAGCAGGAAATGCGGTGAGTTTGCTGGAGTTACTCTACCCTGCAGGGAGGGAAACAGAACAATGGCCAAGGATAATGCATGCCCAGGTTATCTTCCAGTATGGGCATGAATGGGGCATTGCAAACCGTCTGTACCTGGATGCTACAGTGTGCTCCCAAATACCACAAAGTACTTGTTAGCTTGTTCCACCAGCTGTGTCCTGTTGCAGCTGTGGACCGTCTATAGACTCCTAGTTTAATTAATCTGAGAAGAGATGGCAGGTACCAACTACAGCAAGATTTTTTTTTTAACTCTGCTGTTGAAAACATTTAAGAATTACTGATCTTTCCAAGTGCCAAGTCACAGAGCGTGCCCTTTCTATGTTTAAATAAAATACTTAAATTCAGTACTTAAAGGTTTTATCATCATTTCAGTCTGGGAAGAACTCCTCCTGATTCCTTTTCCTGAAAGCTTTTTTACATCTAGAAGTGGTTGGTGCACTTTGCTTGCTTGGATGTGAAGAGATGTGTGCATTTTTTATTGCCATTGCAATGAAAAGTAATCTCTGCCAAGGACTGAGAAACAGGAACCCATGAGGTTTCCCCTGTGCTGATACCAGATCCCACAATGGGCACTATCAAGGAAAGGTTTTTCCGTGGACAGATGGAGCTGTTAAAAAAATTCCTGTTCCATTATTCCAGAAGAATGGATTCTTGAAGGATTCCCTGTATCCTTTAGGGGGATGTCAGACATCTGAGCATGTTACAGTGCACGTTGCAGCTTCCCACCTTTGGACCGGTTTCTGCGTGTTCAGTACATAACACAATGGAGTTCAGAATTTAAAAGAAATCTAGCTTATTTGGCCACACTGGCCAGCCATGCTTACCTCTATTAATTGTTCCAGAATCCACAAGAAATTAATTGCACAATTGTCATCTGGATCCAACACACAAAGGCCTTCTCTTGTTAAAAAGAAAAGTAAGTTATCTTGGTAGTCTTCTCAGGCCGGTCAGACATTGGGAGTGGAGACTGAACAAGCTACTTACCCCTGTCTTTTGACTCTTCAGGTTGAGACACATAGCCAGAAACAGTCAGTGTTAGACAGCTGCTGCCAAAGCTACACCTCACCAGCACGTCACAGTTCCATAACTGAAACCACACTTCTAGCGAAGATTCAATTATTTGATCACATATGAAGAACAAAGCTCATCACCTTGAAAACTGCAGCAAACATTCCACAAATCCATTGATGTATCCATCAGTTAGTTTACAGGTTTGGGGGGTTCAGGTTTTTTAAGGAACGCAGGGTATTACTCTTTCCAGGTCTTACCTCTGCCCTGCTTTGGTATCAGGAGCTTTAAATAATGGCAGGTCTTTAAAAATCAAAACTAATGCACCATATGAAATACTAAAGAGCCAGTTGTGGGCTTGTCAGTTCCCAGTAAGCGCAGTTGGTGGGGATGCCATTTGCACTTTCTATGCAGAGCAAAATGAAAACACATTCCAGCAACCTGGAAATCCTAAATAATGGCTGCTTGTTGCTTTCACAATATTGCAGTATTATTATTATTTGATGCCCTTCTTTTATATAACAGAGTATCAAAGAATGTAAATATCTTTCATAGTTGTTTACACAGTAATCAAGACACTTGAAAGTGTGATACCGATTAAAAGTATCAGCAGATATAGAACAATATTTGTTGTGAAAATGCCTGAGTCTCACAAAAAAAAAAAAAACCCCACAAAATCTTAATTTAGCAGAAAGCCTTTAGTAGTTTCAAGCAAGAATTTGTGCAACACTTCACAGATGTAAAACACGGGAGAACTTAGGAAAATCATAATATTGGTGTATTTATGCCTTCTATACGTATTTATCACAAGTAGTAAGAACCTACGACCGCCAGTACTGCGCTTTCCTGGTAAGTGTGTATGTGTTTCTGTGCATAAAACACTTGGGACTCTCTCCTTATTGCCATACCGGCAATGCTCGGTACCTGTCACTTCTGCCTTATCAATGTGTGCTTATCTCTAACACTTACTTCCTAAGTAACTCAAGCTCTCCAGGACAGTTGTCCCAGCTGTTATTTTACAGCAAGCTTCTGGAACAATGTATTGCTATTAAACAAGCAACTTACTAATGCTAGCCAAATATAGTATGGTTTATACCAATACACTTAGAATTAAGAATGAAACACCAGAGCTTCGGCAGTGGTTTGTTTTCTGGTTATTCATTGCCAGGTCACTCCTAAAATGGCTTAGAAATATTCTTACCTAGGAGGTCTGTTGAGGGCTGGTTGCAGCACCTCGCATTCCTCCCTGAAACACTAAGGGCATTTAGGCTGTCTGGCCTTGTACTCAGAAAAGAAAGTGAGGTTGCCAGACATTCGTTCAGAGGGTGGTACACCTAATCCTTGGGGAGGTCAAGTGAGGTGAGAAGAAAAGAGGAGATGCATATTGCTAACGCTCCGACAGCTCCATCAATGGAAATCCATTCGAATGTGTAGAACTATTTTAGATTTCAGAAAGCAGAACAGTACCTAAGTTGCAGACCTTAATTTAGGCGTATACAGAGTTCACCACAGTAAAAGCAGGTGAATCCTGTTCAAATTTTGTGTGAAGTGCATAACTTTTGGAAGTCCAAAATGCTTTCTGCAGATAGTCTTTTAGATCTTGGTAGTATTAATCTTGGTTTAGTTTTTCATGGCAGTTGGTAGCAGTTGAGCAAATCGATTCTCAGGTGTGAGCAGGAGAGTTTCAAATGAATGGAGAGACGGGACAGGGACAAGTCCTTAGTGCTACACTCAAAACCTTACTATAGGCAGAAGAAAAAAAAAAAATAGGTGGATATAAGAATTTACTGTTAGTTCAGTAAATGTTTTAACAGTTTAATTGGCCAAATAACCTCATTAACATGGAAAAAACCCCACCCTTATTATAGTGCAATTTAAATCGTTATACAGAAAGCATTCTAGCACCATGCCTTTTCTCCTAATGCTATATGCCCCCCTTCCCAGTGTGCCTCTAGGTCCTAAGGTTGACAGTGTAAGTCTTCCTCAGGCAGATGGGAGCATATGTGCTATGACAAGGCACTGGCCTCCTGAGTTCTTTGCCACGCACAGCCTGATGTTCATGGAAGGAGTGGGTGTCTCCCTCCTCAGTTTTGAGGTTCCCAGCTGAAGCCTTAACAACTGCACCACAGCCTCTCCCAGATGCATTTGACATTAAGGATGCTGTTGGTTGTGCAGGGACTGCCTGGGGCTGTCAGATCCTTTCCCACAGTGGCACTCTCAGATGGAAGCTCACGCAGGTTTAGCAATGGTCACACAGGCACCAGGCAAGCAATAGCAATGGTAAAAAGTCACATGTACGAGGCTAAAATTCCCCTTTTTGGTAGATTGTCTGCTAAACACAGGCTAATCATTACACAAGTCCAGCAGAGGTGTTCCACATTCTCCTGTGACTCCAGGCTTCTTAACAGGACTGAGTGGTGGCTCTTGAAAAAGATCATTTTTTCCTGAGTGGTCTTCTGTGATGATAATACTTAGGGGTCTGAAGGTGTGATGATGTGTAACCATGTACAATCACCAAAGCCAGTATAACAACCGAAATGACAATTTGAGACACTGGACCAGGTTGCCCAGAGGAGCTGTGGCTGCCCCCTCCCTGTATGTGATGAAGGCCAGGTTGAATAGGGCTTTGGGCAGCCTGGGAAAGCGGAGGGTGTTCTGCCTGTGGCAGGGGGTGTGGAACTAGATAATCTTTAATGATCCTTTCTAGCCCAAACTACTCTATGATTCTGTGATAACCAGAATATCCTCCTGAACTGCAGAGATCACAGCCTGTGCCAGGTATTCAATCATTTTGCATTATTTTATCTTCCCAGGCAACATCAAGGCTCTTTGTTTTTCACTTGTCCCTTAGTTCCACCAGGAGGTCAGGTCATCCACAGTATTCAGGTTGTGCTTTGGTGTCTGTACAGGTGAGGTGTAAGCAATTGATTGCCTTTTTCCTTATGCCAATCTTCAGTTAGTGATCTGGTTAGGGGGTGCTTGGAAATACTGTCCTAGTGCTGCATCTCTTCCCCAGCGTTCTCATGTTGTTCCCAAGTGTGTGTCTGTGCTAGGTCTGACTGTTCTCTTCACAGAATCACAGCATGTTAGGAGTTCGAGGGGACCTCTAAAGGTCATCTAGTCCAACCCCTTACTACACAATTTCCTACCACTGCATATGTGCATGGGCTACTTCTGCTTTGTCATACCCCTGTTGCCACTTTTACCAAAGAAGAATGAGAGTAAATGCTGACAAAAGTAACAGTTTTTACAGCTTCTGAGTCACACACTGTCATGGACTTCTTGTTTCTTCTTCTCGTTTAATGTTATTAAGTGTCTCCTAGATTACTTCTTCCCTCATACGGGTTCTCATTCCATACTGTGCCAGGATCTGTAGGCCCTAAAACTAAATGCATTTTTGTGTCCAGGACATCCACTGCAGCTCTTCACGTGCACTCTGTGCCTAGTTCAAGGCTTGTCCATCTCTACTATGCACAGAACTTCGAACAGAGCCTGGCAACTTTTTCTGCTTCTAATACATCTCTGCTTTCTTTTGGCTTGTGATCATCCAGATGATACAGTCTTTCAAACTCTGGTCTTCCTTTTAAAGATTAATAGATCTACTCATAGTAGGGGGTTCCCCTGCAGGAACTGCTGGCTGATTTGCAAGAATCTGTACCTCAAAGACTTAGTCCCTGCTGAATATGCCATTCCCTCAGCTCAGACATTTCTCCTAAAAAGGAGAGAAAGGTGGATGTTTCTAGAAGCAAGGTGGGTATGTCTAGTACGGGGTTGGATTTGGTTTTCCTCTTCATTGATTCCCCTGATTCTACCTGATTTTGCCATTTACAGATAAGCCATAATAAAAGCAAAATCTGTAGTCAACTGGGTAATGAGAAAGGAGCAAAGAGATCTCTGATCACCTAGGACTATGATCAGAAGCCGCTAAAGGAAGCATCAGCAAATTTTGGGCTTCTATTCAGTGTCCACCTATCATCAGGCTGTCATTTTTTTTCTCCTCTTTCTCTCAGATTTTCAGCAAACTGCCACTTTTTACTGCAGAGGCTGCCACTTACCCACACAAGGTTTGCCTGGACTGAATTGCAGCCAGATCATAGAACAATGTAACAACTGTTTTGTGCTTCCCTCAGATCCTTATGATCCTGATTAATCTGGGCTGCCCAAAATTCATTTGTTTCACTGTAAATGACATACCTGCCAGCACACAGGAATGCACACCTGCTGCATTCCTGGTCTTCTGGGACGACTGTAGGCTTCCTCCTACAAAGATGGTTGGTTGCTCACCGACATACCTGAAGGGTTCACAGAATGGTTTCCCCACATTCCTCTCTGATTTGTTCCGCTCAGAATCTTGGGTGCTACACCACATACATAGAGATAAGAATGTAGTGTTAGCCCAGTAAATATTCTAACAGTCTAAATTATCTGATTAATATAGAAAAGCCTCACTTTTCTGACACTACGGTCACCTTTCCTGTGTGCCTCTAGGTCCTGAGGATGGCAGTTTAAGTGTTCCTGATGCAGACGAGAGAGAGGGGTCTTGCTTTACGGCACATCACCAGCCCCTGAGGTCTTCGCAAAGAGAACAATCATGCTCTTGTTGGGGAGTTCTAATTCCTCAGTCTTGGGTATGTTTGGTTTTATTTTTAAGCCTTTTCTTTACACCATCTGCTTCCCTCTTACTGATTCCCAGCTAGTTTGAATATTGCACAATATCTTTACTCCAGGGCTCTTGGCAGATATCTGCCATCCTGTGCAATCTTGTTCTGCTACTATACAAATGTTAACTCTACTAAATTCAGTAGTTTCGATAATACACAACTGGAATTCCTTAGTGGAGAATCCAGGAGACAGGTTAGAGAGCAGTGGTTGGTTTTTCAAATTCACAGGAGTTTTGTTGAAATGCATAGTCATCAGAGCTGTGTAAAACTGGAGGTCATTTCATAATTAAGCTCAAATTTGCCATTTAGCTACTTCAGTAAAGTATCTATAAATGGAGGGCATCGCAAACAAATATAAAGTTGCAGTGCAAAGGCCCATTTTAGAGTCTGCTGCAATTTAGTTGTTTGTCAATATAGAATATGAAAACCCTGAGTCCAGTATCTCTTCCAGTTTCTTCTGGTTTTGCAGAATTTGCCAAATGTTTGTTAAAATTCTGAAGCTTTATGAAAAGCCTAATATCCGTGACTGTTGGGTCCATGAGCAGGTCAGCTGATTGTGCACTACTCTTACACTAACTGTTCTTAGATAAATATGCTGTAGAAATCCTTCAGTATTCAAAATACCCTCTCCTGGCTGTTAAAAAATTCAAACATTGTTATGTCTTGTTTTATTCCAGCTCTTTTTTTCCTCAAAGAATCTCAAATATGAGTAATTGTGGTAGGATAAATGAGAGTACTTGGACGAGTAGGTACACCAAAACTTTGGAACTCATCTGCCATTTACTGTGTGTCATTACTAACCCTCATAACAGTGGTCTAGGCAAAATCATTCTTATAAATATTTTTGCCTTACTATCAACCTTCTGTAAATTTAACACTTTTTTTTTTTTTTATCAGTGAGACAGTTCACTGT
Organism: Zapornia atra; assembly: GCA_013400835.1. Lineage (NCBI taxonomy): Eukaryota > Metazoa > Chordata > Aves > Gruiformes > Rallidae > Zapornia > Zapornia atra. The sequence goes on along the minus strand of VZTU01021311.1, from coordinate 52,959 downwards.
TTCTGGTAGTAAGTCTTTCATGTCTTAGTCCCATTAAAACTTAGCCTCACAAACCACACTAAGAGCCCTCTCCTGACATATTTCTGTTGGTCATTATCTGGCTTTTGTACTGTTTGCAGTTAAGGCATTAATTTATGCAAATGAAGGCATTATTTCATTCATAAGGCCAAACTGTTAGTTATTTCTTCTATTTCCTCCTCCCGCTGTTTCAGTTGCACACAGTTAAAATACTGAATTGCCCTAGCAGTTCACGAATTTTCTGTTGCTCCTGGACCTGTGCAGTCCTTCAGTTGTCTTCTCAGTAACCCCCATGTTCTCATCTGCTTCACCGCATGCACAAGAAAAACTCACAGAGGTGTCCATCCTGGGAGCTGAGTCATTCTCTAAATCAGGACCATCATCCTCTGACCACAAAATCTTCCTCTGCAGAACTTAAGGGCAAGTATTACCTGTGATTTTACATATGATATTTCAGACTCTCTTACTTCAAATTGCTTGTGTGTCTGACTGAAAAGCACATAATTCAGCAGTATCCACCAACATGTGTATCCTTTGTGTTACATAATGCCAAAAAGTTGGTTATCCTCCTCAGCTCTGTGTTCTATTTACTTTCTTTTTTAATCTTCATTTCAAAATATACTCACATCTTCACTGGTTTGTTTTTTGTACATTCATCTAACTTCTGTGAACTATGACTACTTTCCTGCCATCCAGGAAACCCCCAGCACTCAAGGAACCAAACCTCCTGTACAATCAAATTGTTATTCCGATGGTGCTATTAAAAGATACTCAGGGTGAACATCAGTCTGGCTTAAGTAATCTGATACGCCTAACATTTAAAAGGACTAATGAGGACATCCTGAAAGTGAGGAAAAAGCACTGTAAAATACCATGCACATTCTTTGTATTTTTAAATGAACAGATCTGCTTTTAATCTCGTGTCCATGCTTGCCAAAAATGTACACTCCGGTAGGCTGAAGCCATTCTAGCAGTACTGCACATTATTAACACTACGACTTCTCCTGCCGTTGTACGAACTGTGCTGGGTTTACTTGTAGCTCTGAGTAAGATTTGCATGAAGACTTCTGAAGAACTCTGTGTTTGAGTAATATCACATCACTTGAAATAAAACCTTTCAGCTGATTTCTTCACTATAATTCTTTCCATGTTTTAGGAATTGCCATGGCTCTGGTTTTATAAACACTGCCTTTCTTAAATTTATAATCTCCCAAATTAGTACTCTTTTTAGGGGTTTTCCTTGCTTTGTTTGCTTGCGTGTTTATCTTCTCCCTATTACTTCTCCAGCTCTTTTTGTTTTTAACGTGGGTTATTTTCCCTCTCTTTTTTACAGTAAGTCATGCGGCATTGCTATCCTTAAGGAATTCAAAATTACACTGAAGAAAAGTGAGCCCCATGATGATGGATGAGATAGGCAATACAGCTTCCCCGTGATCACACTGCACATTGGTAAAGAGACGGGACCATGGAATATGTGATACAAGTGTCATCAGATACTTCCCTGGTTTTGTAAGGAGTTGCACAAGCAGTCATTCCTTTTCTGTGAAATAAAGCATGGGTATTCATAACTGAAAAAAAAAAAAAAGAAACAAAAACCACCCCACAAAAACCAACACTGCCAACAACAGAAAAATAACTGCCATGTGCTGTTTCTTGTTTTTCCAATTTCCTTTCTATAGAATGAAACACGGATATTTGTATTAAAAAAACCAGCCAACAATAAGAAAAGCTATCATCTGTTGTCTACTGTTTTTCTTAAATCTAGAAATGCTTTTCAAATGTAACTTAAATCATTAGTCACGTGTCTTGCCCCAGTTTTCCATCTTTACAATAAACTGAAACGTTTTGGCTTTTAGCATCTCTCCGGCTTGTTCATACAACTTCATTTGTCTTTCAAAAATATCAAGACCTCTTTCAATACTGACACAATGGTGAGGAACTGAGGTTGGTTCTGTTGTATTTCTGTAGTAAATTACATTCATTTTATAACCTATTCAATACTCAGAAACATGAAAACAAGCCTATTTATAAATCTGAATTATGTACGTTGTGCCTTTCAGGTTAATGTATTTTACATACTGTTTTGAGTGCAAGTTTGCATATTAACTGAAAGAGGTTTGATTAGTTTTCTTCTCTTCATTCTCTTCAAAAAAGTCTTCTGTATTGTATATTAGCTCTATTAGTGCAAAGTATAAAATCTTCTCTGATAACTTTCCATTATGCCAGGGAAAATTCAACAAAGCCTTTAAGTTCTTTTGTCTTACACCATAAACCTGGATGGTTCAGGGAAAAAAAAAAGTAAAAAATCTTCTTCCAAGAATATGGTATCTGCATGTAAATATAATACTGTCATTCATAGCTAGAGATAATATGCTGAGGTTATAGCTGTGTGAGCTATTTAAAAATCAAAAGCAACACAGTCAGAATGTGGTCATGTTTGGAGGAGCAGTACATAAAAGTTATCCCTCAAGAACATATCCTTGTAAAGGGTAACCAAATATAATTATTTCATGTGATGCTGTATAATTGAGGTGACTTGGAATTCCCCCTCTTGTAACACTTCTGATCCAGCTGTTAAGTTTGACAGGATAAGGTTAAATCTAATTCTCCTGTCACGGGTTGGGAAATACTTGTAGTGCTAAGAATAGATGATTAAGGGTGGATAGAAAGTCTCCATTTCCAGTGTACATATTAATTACCATAACAGTGACTTTATCTTTGCTGGCAGAATGACATACCTTGTTGCTGTATCAATGAAGTTTCTTGTTGATTAAAAGTGTTGCTTGTCTGAATAACTAGGTCCAATGAAATAAAAACAGGGAAAGTGGAGCAAGATTTTGTACAAATTTATAGTCCTGGTCTAAGCAAAACAGCACCTGTTCTTTTTAGAGAGAATTTAAATTGAACATGGGACTTTCCTCAGCTGGTAAACTCAGATGATCCAATCCACTGTTGTTCTGGACCTCATATGACCCTCTGCTGATTTACTGGCTTTGCAGCAATGTCACTGATGGCAGAAAATACATTAGTAAGTAAACCTACCAATGTTCTTGAACCTTACAACTTTAGGTGAGCAGTGCCAGGGACATCTGTGGCCTTCTGAAGGCAGAGAGAAAACACTCCTCCTACAATACACGTGGAAAACTCTTGGTAAGGGAGGAGAGCTAGAGAACATGTGTATCACCAGATAATGTCTCTTACCACAGGAGCATCCTTACCCTCTCCTATATGCTCTGTCACAACACACAGAGAATCACTGCATACCCACCGTTTAAGGTGTATGCTACAATGCCGCCTGCTGTTCATTCTAATATTTCTTTTTCACCCATCTCCCAGAGTGCAGCACAAGTAAAATACACCCCTAAGAAATCAGCAATACATGCAGCCTTACTTGACTTTCCTTTCAGCTGCTGAAGTATGACTCATTTTCTCTGAAGGGCCTGTAGATGGATGCCCAGTGTTTATGAACTACCAAATGTGTGACTCCTGGATAACTGCCAGACTTGCAAGGCAAACAAGAAGCTGCCCAGTGATGGTGCTTGCCTAAATTCCAGTTAAGGATCCACTCTTCCTTGTAAGGAGTGAAATCCATCTGTAGCTTTTCCAGTAAGAGAGACAGCTCCATGTCATCATCCTCACAAAGCGACAAGTAAAGAAGAAAGATTTCAGTATTCCTTTAAAACATGGTACTAGGGGGGAAAATGCTAAATAAACAATCTCATCATATTTAGGAAGATTACCTAAGGAGTCTGTTAAAGGAAAGTGGCTGCCATTGCTCCTGCAGTGAAGGAAAAAAAAGTAATACAAAATTTAGAATGCTTTATTTCCATGCCTTTAGTAGATATTTGCAGTATCTTATTAGAAATTGGCCAATTTTTCAACAAAAACCTAACTAAAATTATGGCAGAATTATTTAAACACCTGTGGCCCACTCTGCTACTGAAGGGAAAAATAAACCTTTAATTCTTTTAGAAACTTTTTCTCCAGTTACTGGAGATGTTTGCTATGAATTCGGAATCTTGCCTATGCATTATTTGCCATCTGCCAGTAATCTGCAGATAATCTAGGACTAGCATTTGTATCAGGAAATTTGAGTTCTTTTGACTGAACTTCATGATATTCCCATTAGCTGAGGATACTTGCCATGTTGGTGGTGCCAGATGTTTTGGCATGGTCAGTTCAAATCTTATTTTCAGCATTTTTTCTCAGATGGTCACTTAAAATTTGGTTTTTTCTCTAAGGTTGGGCTCATTAAAACCCAAAAGCAACCGCGAGTTACCAAGCATGTTCCCCAGTTTGACCAAACGTTCCCAGAAATCTTTTTCAGCATTCACTGACTGGCACAGACAGCAGTGCCTTTGTACCCAGCAGCGCTGCCTCCCTGTTTTCTCTCGTGGGACAAGGACAGTTGCAGGACCTTGCCTCTACCTAATCTCCAGTGCACAGTCTTTATGAGTGCCGGGGCTCTGCCTGTGCGTTTCTGTAGCAGAACGCCCCTGAGACGTTCTCCTTTAAACCTGATGAGCCTACAGCATCCTGTAGCCTACATTTCTGCGTTTAAATCTCCTTCTCAGAAGTGCATCCCTTAAATGGCTGGATTCCAGCACCTCTGAGGCTTTCTAGTTTGAATGTCCTACAGCTACCACTTTTTGTGCCAGCCCCGGAGAGGCATCTCTCTCTTTCTAACCTCATTAACATGGTAAGACCAATGACGATTTGCCTCTGCGCAACGCTTCTCGCTGAGCAGTAGATGGGCACGCGGGGACTCGCCACCTCCTCCAGAACTGTTTTGTGGAAGGCAACAAGATGTTTCTCCACGTGTATCTCTCTCTCTAAAGCTTCTCCACTCCAATAAGTGAAGTCAGTCAACTCACCGCTGGCATGCCAAGCGGCATGGCCAGTGTCACAGATCCCCTGCTTAGCACACATTGTGGTGTTTTTCACTGCTGCTCCAGAGACGGTAACCACCTAGCTCTTTCCTGGCCTAGGTTTGCCCTGAGTTTCGATTGTAAAACTTAAAAATGGGAAAGCAGGGCTGTAAGCTGGTGACAGGTAAAGTAGGACATTCCTCACTTAACAATTCTACCATTTCTCTTTTCATAACTCTTGATATATTATTGGGAGTATCACAAATCACAGGCCAGTTCCCTGCTTCCTTGATTCTTTAATTTCAAGCAAATTCATCAGGAAAATTTCAAGCAGTTAAACTGAGATACCAGTAATATTTGTGTGGCAGACAACACCTCCCCCCCCCCCAAGTCAAAGGCCGGCACCCTGCTAGTTAGCGTCTCCTCAGCACAAGAAGGGATCAAATTATGACCCTTTACTGCAGTTGTTAGAGAAACCTAACACTGTTTATTTTAACTACTATGTTAACATGGTTGGGTTTAACGGGATGATTCTTGGTAGCATTACAAATGGGGAAGAATGTTTTTTGAGGGCCTGATCCTTTAGCCACCCCAGGCAGCCAGTTATGTGCCTCCCTTCACAGAAATCATCTGAGGACTTAGAAGAGTTCTTAAGGCACAGCTCACAGATAAGCCAGTTTACTCTAGTTCATTTTCTAATCTACTTCATGCCGCTCCACAGTACTAGATTCATCCTTCTCACCCTCAGGACTTCTTTTCTTCTTTTTTTTTCTTTTTTTATTAGTCTGCCATACCTAAGGACAAGTTACAGACCTTATTTTATCCTGAAGAGCAAGGATGTTAATTGGGTTGAAAGCGGTAATGATGCATCTAAATCTGTCTTACCTCCAGTGTTCTTCCTTCTGTAAGGATACCGGAGTGCACCTACACCCCCGGACAGAGGCTTGAACACATATTTCTTTGTGTTGCACCTAGCTTCTCCCTTGACCCGTTATCAGTTGTGCATTACACAGTGAATCAAATATGAATCCCACAATGTTCGTCCTCATTCTGTCTCGTGAGTTAGAGCAGGTATTCGCTTGAGACAGGTTTGATATTTACTACCTTGGTTAAAGCATAATTAGCACCATAAAAAAGAAGGGGATTAACCACCTCCACTTTAGTTGAGACCTCTATCACCTTTGCATTGCAGGCTTCTATTTGGTTCTTCAGCTATTTCAATTACCAGTCAAGGAGGGTTTTAAGCCTATAGTGTAATAATACTTGCAATTACTAGAAAATAACATTTTACAGCACTAACTAGTCTGCTCTTACCACATTCTTTTCAGGCAGGCAAATAAATATTATCACCCTCATTTTACAAACATATTGATTAAGTGACTTGCCTAAAGGCCACACATCAATTTCGATGTCAGTACCAGGATTAGCACTTAGAAACTTCTGCATTGCAGTCACAGGGGAAAAAAAAGTGACCTGTATTATCAAGTCCATTCCCCCCCAGAAACAAGCACTCACTTCTCAGATGTGTAGCCTGCCCCATATGTCCATATGCTTTGGTCACCTGTTAAGCTTCCCCTTGATGATAGCTCCAAATGGTTCCCTCTATTTCTCTAATAGGGAAAGCATTTCTATCTCCTGCTTTCAACCCAAGGGCAAGAAAGCACTGCCTTGAGAACCAGTGAAACTCCCATGGGAGTGGCTGAGTTTGTGGAGGCAGAGGGCAAGGGAAGGAAGAGAGGCTTGTGCTGTTCTCCAAAGGGCAACATAAAGATGAGCAATGATCTGAGGAAGCAGCAGGGCTAGGGTTAGGAAGACATTAGAAAGATCTTCCACCATTTTAAGAGAGGGTTTTTTTATCTCTCCAACCAACCACGTCTTCAATTTTTAGGCTGTATACAACAGGTACAATTCACTTTTCTATTGCTGCTGCAGCTACTGCTGGGAAATTCTGGTAGTTGCACTGGTAATGCTAGGAATTCAGTCTTCATCTCTAAAATACAGTAGCATCTCTAGTCTTCTGCTTGTTGACCTATTGGGTAAATTGCTCCAGTTTACAGATCCTCTTTTTAAATTTGAAAGGAACTTTGGATTTCATCTCCGCTGACTCGTTTAGACAGACAGATTTTGCCTGTGTTCATCTCCTGACTGAGCAACACAGACCTTACTGCACACATGTGCTACGTATGACAAGTGAAAGCTAACAAGCAACACCACAGCCTTCAAAAATTTGTTAAACGTTACTGAGTGTGTAATGTTAAAAACCTTCTCTTGCTACGGACCGTTATTTCTAAGGAAAAACCATGCTGGTTGCTTCATTTGTTTCCCCTCAAGAACAAGTCTTCCCTACCTGGAAAAAACAGAACAGAGAAACTCAGGGTAACACTTTTATCAGCTAATTAAAGCCATCCACGTGTAAGGGTGGCAATGTTTTGTTCTGATTTAGGTATAGTTCACAAGCTCTTTCTGACTCAACTTCTAAATGTGACAGAAAATCAAAGTAATCATAACTCTCATGAACCGCAGCAGTATAGTTCGTCAACAGATTCACAAATCTGTCATTAAAGCCCACAGTATCATTTCCCAACACCTGAATTCGACCTAGTCATTGAAGCTGATGCTGTGCCAATGCCTGAAAGCAGATACACTGAAAAATTGTCCAGCATTTATTATAGATGCTGGTATTTCAGACCAGACTCCCAGGTGATGAATTATATTCTTAATAAGCATACATGACAAAGTTAAATTTAGAAATAGAATTTTAAACAGTTGTCAAGTTTTTAATTGAAGGTCATCTGCACTTTCTTTTTCTTTTTATTTTTTTAAACTTATTCACATTTAGACACAGGAAACGTGTGAATTTACCTTCAAAATACCTCCAATATTAGCCACATGAATTATACATTTGCCTTGTTTTCTGTTAAAAGATTATTTCTTGCATAAAGCTAACTTAATTCAATTCATTGCGTGTGAGCCACCTGTAGATTACAGTATCAGAATTAATCAATAGGTTTATGCCTGTCAGAATTTTATATTAGCTCCATTATTCATTAAAAGCAGAAAAATAAAGCATCTTTCTGAATGAATGCTTAAGCATATGTGTTTTCTTGGCACTTCATTGGCTCGGTCTTCTCTGCAACTCTAGTCCTTACTCTTCCACCTCAGAATTATTAAGGTGTCATATACAGAAATGGCAAGTTTAGCTGCATCAAACCGTAATAGAGGGTTAATCTCACCTACTGAAAAAGCAAAACATGGCTGGATGGCCATAGATGTGATTATGTGTTCTGAAGCCTGATAAATATTGTATCACACCACAATTTAAGATGCTCGAGGGCTTCACAACCTTAATTGCATTTTAATGACAGCAACGCTATTCAATTATGTACACTGGCTTCTTCAGGAAAAAAAAAAAGAAAAAAGAAAAAAGAAAAGCACTTCAGTCTTTAAAATGATATTATGGTACATCTCACCTGCAGGGCTGCTGCCGCAGTATTTCAGGTTCGCCCCGTTGTCTTCAGTTGTCATTTTGGATGCTAAGAAATGCAATCCAAGGGCTTGTGCACTGGGGAACAAAATTACTGAATACATAATCAAGAATAATTAGAGGAAGTAACGAGAAAATAACAAAATAATGGAAGATGGTGTTTGCATAAGTATGTTCTCTCCAGCTTGCATGTTCTGCAGAGCAAGCAGCATCTAGCGTTTTCTGAGGGGCATTGCATGGCACAGTGGGAACCTCATTTGTGGTTGACTGTCGGGTAATACCACTAACAGAGCTGTTGCAGTTTTCTTATAGTTCTTTCTGGTTTGTAATTTGTTTTACTGAGCTTCTCATAAACTCTGTACTACTTCTTGCTAAAAGAAAGTAATGATTTTGACCAGGCACTTGGATTCCAATCTACTAAAGCACTTGGACACATGCCTGTGCCCATCCTCTGAAACTTGTAACTTTCTGATTGCTTTTGATGAAATTTCTCACATGTTTGCAGTCATGGGCATGCTTTAGTCTTTCACTGGAGTAAGACATGAGCTATTTCTCCTTTCTTTGCATTTATTTGTAAGACTTAGCTTCTTAAAACTGTACTGGCGGATGATACTTCAGCATTCTACCATGTTTTTTTTGGCTCGGTTTTCTTACTCAAATGTTCGCTGATAACTCATCTCTTTCATTCATTTCCAGAATTCGCTCATGATTTTAATAAATATCTCAATTCAGAGTGTGCAGTGAAATGACATATTCAGCTGTGCTTCCAAAAGATGTTAAAATTACCTAGTGAATGTAGAGTCTGGTGCAGAGAGCCTCATTTTCACATTCAGAAGCCTTTACCAACAAAAGTATTGGTGTTTGCCCAGAAACACAGATTGTGCAGGAACTATGGGTGAAATTCTCCTTGCTCCTCCTGTGCAAGAAGTCAGGCTAGCTGATCAAAACTCTCCCTTATGGCCTTAAAAATCTCTGATATATTTTGAAGCTTGTGATTTCAGCATCAGATCAATGGTGTGTTATCTTTGCTTCAAAAGAACAATCCTCTGTGATCATTACTGCTGCACTAGTTGATCATTTTAAATTAACATAACACAAAACAATTTTTTAAAAAATCAATTCATATTCTTATCTCGTGTTCCACTTTTAAATATAGAAAAATTGGAGTCAGAAAATGGGTATTCACAGGAAGAAGTTGCCTTGTGCTTCCCAACCAACCCCTCCGCTATCTCGCAGTGCTTTTCAAATAAATGATTTCATGTAACTCTCAACTTCTAAAGGGATTTGAAGGTTATTGCGTTCCATTCATTTCCAAGGAGATTGGATACTAAAAATAAAAAGTAATGACTCAGAGCTTACCTTTCCTGACTCTGGAGCTGAAATGGTAAATATTTAATAAGGGAAACTCTTTCCCAAAGTTTTATTCTTTGTCTGTATTTATAGTAAAAAGGGAAAAGAATTTCTGGGCACATAGCCGTCCTAGTACCACACTCATGGATAACCGTGTTTCCATAGTAGAGATGCACAACCCCCATCCTACAAAAAAAGTGTGGATTCTTACTGATAACAGCAGCACAAATAAAGACAGTGAGAATATAACTGAGTAGCTACTGTTCACTGCTGAAAAAAAAGTCACTTAGGTATAAAATCTTTCACTTCACCCAATGTAGTGGCTAAATGGACTGAAAAACACCCTGTTTCCATATAGCTTACTAAGTGTCTTGTTATCACTGGAACATCTGCAGACAGAATGTATGTGTTATATAGATAATATATAAAAAATATAAATATATATATATAGTGTGTGTTTATATATATTCATAAGTAGCATTCATGTACACTTGAGAGTAGCAAGCAGGGTACAGCATTTGTACTTCAGCCCATTTTCCAAGCAAGGGAAAATACAAAGGTGTAAGGCTGACAATTGTTGTTCTTTCTTTGCAAGGTCTGAATAGCTGAGTATGATTTGTTTCTAATTCTGATTGTTAAAAGACATTTACCTAGAAGAAAAACCTATTAAGAGGAAACAGATGATGCTTTGTGCGTAAGCAAGTGAACAAAAGATTCTTTTTACTAGGCACCATCATCCCAAGGAGATGCTGTAGCACCTTTGGAAAATACCTCTCAGAATAGTACAATGTATTTAGCTAAAGGCACAAGAAAAACAAGGGTGTGCCAGCAGAGAAAGAAGTACGAATATGGAGTAAAAGGGCGCAAGTATAAAAATACTGACCTGGTTATTCTGGCTCCCTCTGCAATCACCTTCCCATGCTGTCAGATCCACACAGGCCCCGGCTCAGATCATAGAATAGACTCATAGAATCATTTATGTTGGAAAAGACCTCTAAGATTTTTAAATCCAACCATCAACCCAACACCACCATGCTCACCAAACCATGTCCCAAAGTATATCCATTTTTTGTACACCTCCAGGGATGGTGATACCACCACCTCTCTGGGCAGCCTGCTCCTCTGCTTGACCACTCTTTCATTAAAGAAATTTTTCCTAATATCCAAACAAAACTTCCCTTGATGCAACTTGAGGCCATTTCCTCTCATCCTGTGGCATGTTACTCAGGAAAAGAGACCAACACCTACCTCACTACGTCCTTTCAGGGAGTTGTAGAGAGTGATAACATCTCACTTCAACCTTCTTTTCTCCAGTCTAAAAAAACCCAGTTCCCTCATAAGATCTGTTCTCCAGACCCTTTACCAGTTTCATTGTCCTCTGGACACAGGCCAGCAACTCAATGACGCTCAGGTAATGAGGGCCCCAAAACTGAACACACTGTTTGAGGTGCGGCCTCACCAGTGCCAAGTACAGGAGGATGATCCCTTCCCAAGTCCTGCTGGCCGCACTTTCTGATACAAGTCCGGATGCTATTGGCTGCCTTGGCCACCTAAGCACATGTTCAGCTAGCTGTCAGCCAACATCCCCAGATACTTTTCTGCTGTCCAGCTTTTCACCCAGTCATCTCCAAGCCTGTAGTCCTCCATGGGGCTGTTGTGACCCACATGCAGGACCTAGGGCTTGGCCTTGTTAAACCTCATACAACTGACCTCAGTCCATCAATTCAGTATGTCCAGATCCCTCTGTAGAGCTTTCCTACCCTTGAGTAGATCAACACTTCCACTCAAGTTAGTGACATCTGCAGACTTACTGAGGGAGCACTTGATTACCTCATCCAGACCTCTGAAAAAAATATTAAACAAGGCTGGCCCCAAAATTGAGTCCCGGAGAACACCGCTGGTGACTGGCTGCCAACTGGATTTAACTCCATTCACAACAACTTCCTGTGCTTGGCCATCCAGACAGTTTTTTCCCCAGATCCTTTATCTCTGTCTGAGTGCTTTCAAGGACTTTTTTTTTTTTTTTCCCCTTGAAATGGGAAAATATTATTTAGTAGAAACTAGCTGGAATAGAAACAAGAAGAAAAAGTCTCCACAAAACTTTACTGATCCTAACAGCTCCTTGTCAAAAGCAAAACCATGTACAAAAAGCACTGGAAGTCTGAATGTGTCCTTAAAATTATTTACATATAGGAAATACCAAAGGTATTTCTCTGAGCGAGATAATCATAGAATCGCCTGGGTTGGAAGAGACCTTTTAGATCACCGAGTCCAACCATAGCCTAACCCTGTCCAGTCCACCTCTAGATCACATCCTGAAGCACTTCATCCACATGCCTTTTAAATACCTCCAGGGATGGTGACTCCAACACCTCCCTGGGCAGCCTATTCCAATGTTTGACAACCCTTTTAGTAAAGAAATTCTTCCTGATATCTGACCTAAATCTTCCCTGGTGCAATTTTAAGCCACTTCCTCTCATCCTATCACTTGTCACCCAAGAGAAGAGACAAACCCCGACATCTATGCAACTGTCTTGCAGGTAGTTGTAGAGAGCAATAAGGTCTCCCCTCAGCCTCTTTTTATCAAGACTAAAAAGCCCCAGTTCCCTCAGCCGTTCCTCATAGGACTTGTGCTCAAGACTCTCCACCAGCTTCGTTGCTCTCCTCTGGGCATGCTCCAGCATATCAACATTCTTCCTGGAGTGAGGGGCCCAAAACCATACTCAAGGTGCAGCCTCACCAGAGCTGAGTACAATGGAACTATCACTTCCCTACTCCTGCTGGTTACACTGTTCCGTATACAGGCCAGGATTCACCTGGGCACACTGATCACTGCTTAGGGGTAATCTGAATTCAACAGCCTCTGGGACTCAGATTACCTACCCTACTTCTCACTTGGTCTTCCCACAGCAACCACCACAGAGGAGCCTTTGCATGGAAAGTGCCTCAGCTTGCTGGATAAGGGCACACAACTGAGAAGCCACAAGCCACCAATCATGCATTAATCCAGCTTGATGTTTTCAACACAGTCAAGCAAACAAAAGCATACCCTGAAAATCTTCACAGCAAATTAAACTAATTTTTCCTTTTGCTCCATGACTACTGTAGCAAGACTTTATCATCCTCATTTTGGTCTGCAAAATAAAAGCTACTAGCAGGAAGCATTTTCTTGAAGACAGAGATTTCCATCTTTCAAGAAACTGCAGAGTAGATCAGTAGCAAAAGACACAACGCTGTCCACAAATTACCACACTGTTGTGTGTTGAAGACAGCTTTAAATTACCTCATATAGCTCCTGCTGTCTGACTGATAAAGGTGTCATGAACTCAGCTGGGCATCTGGTAGGAGAACCAGAGCTAGTTAATGTTGAGCTCCTGAAAGTAAATTGCTAGTTACCTACGTTAAAGCTATCTTAAGAACCTGTGCACCCACCTGTAGTTCATATATCTTAAAGAGATGCTACAGATGAGGCAACTGCTGTTCTTCAGATTTTTTTTTAATTTTCTTTTTTTTTTTTCCCCCAAGTGTAATAGAACTGGGATTGTAACCATCAACTCTGGTTCAGGCCTGTTCTATGCAGGTAAAATTGCATCCAGGATTAGATTTTAGTTTAAATTCTACAACAGATATAAAAGATGACCCATGAAGCTCATAGGGAGATCTGGATTTCCTCAAAGTTCATTGAATCCTTTGGTTTGAGACTATTTCTAGTTCAAATCTTATGGTGGTGCAATTTCTCTATAACTTACAAAACTTTCTTTACTTTTGGCTTTCCAAAGTCTGTTATGGTGAAATAGACATGAATAAACCTGTCTTAAAGAGATAGCATGTATTTTTTCTTAAAAATTCATCTCTACTACAAGTCTTGGGATACTTTGAGAGGTCTGTATGGATAAACACTGTTATTTTTAATTAGCTGGCCATTTCTGCCTAAACATGTGTGGTAGTTTAGCCCTGGCTCGAGGCCAGTTGCCAACCAAAGTTGCTCTATCACTCCACTTTTCAGTTGGACAGGGGAGAAAATATATATTGAGAGGCTTAGGAGTCAAGATAAGAACAGGGAGAGATCATCCCGTAACCTATGAGATGGGCAAAACAGACTCAACACGGAATTAAGGAAAGAAACTCTGTAATTGATGACACTGCACTGCACACCCAGTGACACCAGTGTCGGGTAATGAGAAGTGTGACCAGATCTTAAAGCACCCCTCCCTTCTTAGCATACTTCACTTCAGTCATGATTTCACTCCTTTCTTCCCCCCTCACTGTGGCACAGGGAAGGGCAGAGACTGGGAAAATGGGGGCTTTGGTCAGTTCCTTGCAAGTTGGTTTCCTTCTTGGCCAGGGGGGACATTCATTCCACACACCTTTCCCCTGCTGTACCATGCAGTCCCACACAAGAGGGACAGTCCACCACAAACTTCTCCAACATTAGTCCTTTCCCACGGGGCTTCAGCTCTTTACCAGCTGCCCCGGCGTGGGTCACTGCTATGGAAGGCAGTCATAAATCACAGTGTCTCTCAGTCTCTCAGTCTCAGTACTCCACGGGGTCACCAGCCTCCCCCCAGCAAACCTGCTCCAGCGCAAATCTCTCTCTTGCTCATCTCTGCATCTCTGTCTCTCTCCATTGGCTGCAAGTGCTGTCAGGGGCTTGCTCCAATGCAGGTCACAGCATCTTCTGTATGTCTCCACCTACTCCAGAGTGCAACTTCTCCACAGGCTGCAGGTGGGGTCTCAGACTTTTCCATTGGCTGCAGGGACACACCCGCTCCACCATGGGGTTTCTCCACAGGCTGTAGGGGCATCTTTCTCTCTGGCACCTGGGGCATCTCCTCCCCCACCTTCACCGGTCTTGGTGTCTGCACAGATTGTTACATCTTCTCATTCTCTTCTCTGGTGGCAAAATGCAGCTGCCTGTGTTTTTTTCTTCTGCTATATGTGATTCACAGAGGCGCTGTGACCATTGCTGATGGTCTCGGCCTTGGTGAGCAGCAACTCTGGCCTTGAGTCAGCCAATGTTTACTCTCTGGGGCCTGCAGAGAGCTTCTGGCTGCTTCTTACAGCAGCCATTTTTTTCAGTCCCCCATTCTCTGTCAGTGTATGTAGAACTCCAACAACATGGCAGGAAAAGACATTCATATATTTTACTTCTCTGACAAGTATTTCTCCACATTTGGGGGAGGGAAGCTTAGAGAAGGGTGGAAGGACCCAAGTGGAGCAGTCTTAATGGAACAGTTATAGCTTCCTTTTGTCCTCCAAATGGTGACAACCTAGGTTATATCTGTTGGATCTGTATTCCTTGGCTAATATTGAATTTCCTTAATCTCTCTCAAGACAGAATAATGGTGTTCCCAAACCCTTTCAAACCTTTTGAACTACTCAAAACAATATTATTAGTGTTATTACTTCTACTCTTCCTCGCAAAAATGGGTAATTTGAGAGTCCAGGCATAAACACCAAAGCGTCAGAGGTACCCAGAAGTACTGCAATCTGTTTCCTTCTGCAGGCTCAACAGTTGCTCCTTGAACTGAATAGAAGACTGGCTCTCATATTCCCTGATGGAAAATTTCCATGGCGCTAGTTAAATACCGTGCATGGCCCCAGGTGATAAGCCACATATCACTTACTCTCTGTTGTTGCTGATTGTAATTGTTACTGTTTAGCTAGCTGTCTGAAGTTACGTCTGTGCAAGTTAAATGCAAGAATTTTCAGAGGACCCTTCTGGATCAGCAGTCATACTTACCACTCTACCGCTTCGTCTTCAAGTAACACCACGCCTCGTTGCGTCCATGTGCAAAATGAGAGAGAAGATGTGAAATGACTTTTATGAAATTGCACAGCAAATCAGCTGCAGAAGGAGAAGAAAACCCAACCCCTCCTCCTACCAGTAGCCCCCCACTTACCCTGTCCCCTGGACCAATTTGCAAACAAGTTTGGTGACTGCATGCTGGCTGAAGTGCATTTCTTTGTGTGGTCTTGTCAGGAATTTAATTTCACAACATCGTATGCTACCAACACAAGCGTGTCATTGCAATTTAACATGCGTTTTGTTGGTGTGCTCTATATCTCATTAAAGTCTCATCTCCTTAGCCAATACCATATGCTGCTCATCTGTAGCAAAGCTCTTAAACGTAATGAAAAAGGTATAATCACAAATCAGAAAGCAACTGTCGACCAGCAACCTACAGTTATTAAAGTTCTGCAACACCACTGAGAGAAGTGATACTGCGAAAGCAATTCTTTTTCAGCTTCTAGCATCATTGTCTGACAGAAAAAAAGCCTGTTGGGCTCCGAGATGCTCTTCAGTCATTCCAGAGATGCTCAGTGCCATTGCAGGATTCTCAGATCACTAGACAATGCCATGTCAATGAGTAGGGGAATCAATTTCTAACTTCTTTCCTCAACTGAGAAGAAAGTTTCAAATTATTGACATGCTGCATGGGAAACGTTCTGTTTTCAAAATTACTAATTTAAAAGTTAAAATATCCTGAAAACATTTTGAGAACATTAAGCTGCCTTCTTAAACCTGATGATAGATTTTCTTCCCCCACACGCCACCCCCCCAGCCCCAGATTTTGATTGGTTATGTTTTGATTCATGATGGGAATTTTAGCTTCTTTTCTGACAACAGGAAAACACAGATACTATTTTAAGAATGATACTTTTAAATGAGCAATATTCATCNAAAAAAAAAAAAAGAGTTAGTGGCAATCAATAGTAGAAAGAGAGGTTAGTCAGGTTCTGTAATGTGAAATGCAGCTGGATTAGGTAACAAAGTTTAGAAACAGGACCAGAGGGATGTGCTTTAGCTGCTCAGTGTTGCTGCTGATGCTGTAATTCTTAGATGGAGACACCAGTCCTTAAAGGAGCTCTGTATGTCTACAAGACTGCGTCCAAGGTAGAGATATCACTGATACCTAAAAACCTCTGTCCCAGCATATGGGTGTCCATTCCCAAGTACTTGGTTGCAGGACCTCAAGCGTGCAGGGACCGGGGGGGGTGGGCAATGCAGAGGGGAGCTGTGGTCAGGCAGTATCCCCTGAGATGGTGGCACCATGACCAGAAGGTATTAGAAAAACGGCGACCTGCCTGGGGATGCCAGGAACACCTGCTCCAGGAAAGATCTGTGCCAGGGCTGTGAGCAAGTGGGTTGCCATTCACCCGAAGTTCCATTCCACATCTTTGAGAAATAAACCTAAGTGCAGGGCGGGGTGGTGGTGTTATAAGCAGTGTTGGCACTGATAGATTTCTAGCCCCTATTTCTTGTGCATAGGCAAATGCCGTCACCCTGCAGACAGGTGCACTAATTCTGCCCTAGGCACTGGTTTGAAAGCTCCTGGTGGCTCCAGCCAGCTAACCCAAAAGGCAACTTTTCACAGGTCACTATCAATTGGGAGGTCCAATAAAACAAATGTAACTTTTACTCCTTAATACTCAGTATTAACAACAGCTTACTGAAGACAGGTATCTCAACTCCAGTCCATCTTTAATTAAATCTAAATTAAATTTCACCAAACAGAATTACCAGGGCCTAATTTTTAAACTGTGTGATAAATCCTGCTTCCTGATGCTAACTAGCTGTTCACTAAAGACAAAGATCCACTGAAGAACAAATAATTTTGTCCTTTCTTGGCTTGTTTGCTCATGTCACAAGAATTAAGCTAGTAGGTTTCTTTGGATAAGCACATACTTATGCACACGTTTTAACTGTACAGACCATAAAAGATCTCTGGAACTAAATCAGAGCTCTTAAAATGAGAAAAAATAGCTATATATTCAAAATCTAAACTTTTCTGCATCTCTTTGGTGAGCAGCTTCTTTAAAACCATCTCTTTAAATAGATTTTCCTCTATTGAAGCTCTATAGACGTGGCAGTGGTTGCTTTACTAATGGCTACCTTGGTCTCACTAAAGTTTTTTTCTTCTTTCTGTGAGTATAATCTTTCTTATGCATGCCCTCCATCTGGAAATAAATTGTGCTGAATTAGATAGACCTTTTTAAAAGTGCACTACTTAATGTTAAGTTTTAATTAAGCAGTCTTTTTCATTCATTATTTTTATCCTAAGAGGCTCTAAATCTTAATCTGTTTCTGCCTGAATATAGATAGATTACTGTCTTATTTTATCTTTATATTTATATATTCACTTTGAACAGACTTAGAAGCAGCTAAAAAAGGCTAAATATCTAAAATGCCCAACTTTAACTTGAAAGGACCAGACTACCAGATGGAAAACAAGATTTCCTAGATGTAGTCAATGGATCAGCCACCTTTGTGCACGAGGTGTTGAGGCATATGACGATGCCTTCAGTCCCTCTGCAATGAAAGGTCTACCTCCTTACCTCCCTTATAATTCTCTGCCCTCCTTACAGTGCACCTAACACACCTGCCAGCGCTTTGTCCGGGCTGTTGGGTAGTGTGAAGGCCTTAAGTGATTTCAGCTATTAAATGTTAGCAGTTATTCTGGATTTATTATATAAAATTACTAAGGAGTATCTATTCTAGATACCTACAAAAAGCTTCACATGCTATTTAGATCCACTCTGAACTAACAAAGCTGTTTCCCATGAAGGTTGCTACCTGCAGAAAACGAGCAAGTTGATTCCACGAATCTTTTATTATTATTTATAAACTGAATCTTAAATAAAGCTGCTTACATCTGCCTCTTGCTCCAGATGGTGCAATTTAGCTGCCTATGTTACTCACGAGTTGTTTTCAGTTTTAAACAAATACTTAACCCAGCAATTGTCTTTTCAAGAATTCTACATTTCTCACAACTTAAACACAAACAGCACTGCTGCTGTAATTCTCTGGGCAGGGAGTTTCCTGCCTCATAGGTCAAAAGTACAAGGAAAAAAAAAAATTCTTTTTAATATTTCAGTGCAGCAGGCACAGTTGTAAACCTCCCAATACCGTACGCTCCGGTTACTACCAAAAATTCAGGTAGCAAATTTAATCCAAAAATTCTGACAAGGTGTAACAGTGCCCAGACAGTGGGACAGACGTTATTCCTGCAGCAACATTTTTCCTTTCCTTTATCTTTTTTTTTTTTTTAACTGACACCACCTGATCACTGCGCTCACATTGATGCTGCAGCCCCTAGGAGCATCAGTTCCAGCTTACCAGAAATCCTTCAGCATACATCTCTATGCCGTGTCCTGGCCCTAAAATCTGCCAAGGAGGTGGCAGTGAGCAGGCTGCAGCTCTGTGTCAGGACAGACAGGTTCTGGATGCTGTTTTCTTAGTGAAGAACCTCAGCGGGAAGGTGCAGCTGCTTCTGGGTAAACAAGGGGGAAAAAAAAGAGCAACATGAGTGGGACGCTCTGCAGGAATGTGTGAAACACAGCACATCATATATTTTGGCAAGGTCCCAAAAAAGTTATGGCCCATATCCCATGTGAATAGCCTTTATAGACATCTTTGGATGCAATTCACCTGTCCACTGGCAGAAAGACTGAACCACCCCCCTCCAAGTTATGCTGCATCCGCAGTTTTTGCCTTCGAGCTTTAGCACCACTAACATATTTTGAAAGAATATTGAATTTTAAGAAGTTATAAAATTATTTCACTTTGGGTTTTATAAAATCTTATTCTTGCAAAAAATTGAACTCTCAGGCTTTTTTTAAACTTTACGATGTTCTTAAGACTTTCTTAGTACAATAAATGTGTAGCTTGAATGAACCCCTTTAGATCAGTAACACATAGCTAGCTAGATTAAAAATAGGGTAAATTAATGCTTTCCAAATTACTACGGTTTTTGTTTTGTTTTTTTTTTTAAAGCCTCTGGTTCGGGAAGCTTGGGGGAAAATATTGCTACTGCTCTTCAGTATTTAAATGAAAAACTTAAATTTACTTCACTGAATTTTACTTATGTAGTGATTTCAGAGCTAGAAATCATTTGAAAGGTAAAATTTAAATGAAGATCATATTTTATTTATGATTTCTATGTGTACTTCTTTACTATTGGTGAGGGTTTGGGGGTTTAAAATTCTTTTATCTTTTTGTGTGTGGTGTTTGTCTTGGGTTGTTTTTTGGGTTTTTTTTAATTAAGATAAGAAAAACATTTGGAATAGCTTAAACCTGATTTGATTAATGACTTCTGACCTAAGCTGATAAGCCCTTTCAATATGAAACTTTCTTTAAATATGAAAAAAAAAAATAATCACTTCTTCATTCTCCTGTGTCAAGGAAAAATAGCATAGTGAAGCTGGTAGCTACAGCCATCTAATTTGTGGGTGTGTGCTGAGCATCCAGGGTTTGTCATCAGAGGGGACATTACCTGGATCTTGATCTGATTTTTAACTGAAGCTAATAACATAGCAGCTCCAAACAGGAGTGAGCCCAGGAGCAGAACTGATACCTGAAGCGTATGCAACTAAAAGCCACGTCACTGTAGGCAAACCGTGAGCAGGAGATCTGGGATCACAATTTAAACCTAGACAATGAGGTCTAAACTTGGGTCTGTTCCAAATAATTTTCCTACAGCTAATCATCTAACCTGAACTACTGAAGTGCCTTAGTGGAAGTTAAGTAATTCTTTGGGCTGGTAGTCAGCCATGAACAAGAGCAAGGCAAGGCAAGGGATACTTTAAGAAAATCTTTCTGGTCACCTCTTGGCTATTAGTATCTTTTCTCCTTTCACAGTTGACTGACTGTAGGAATGCACATTTGGGAATGGAGAAACTAGTACCACTGCACGTGGCCTCCAGTCCCAGATGTGGAACGACAGGGGAAAGGACCCCTTGTCAGCTCAGAGGCTACAGTCAACTACGCAAGAGCTCTTCTGCTCCTCTTTTGTGGAGGAGGGGCTTGGGTCTTGCTAAGCAGTAAGCCACAATTTGCAGCAAAGACTGGAGATACCCACAGCAATGAGCTGTGAAGTTACCAATACTAGAAGACACCTATGCGTGGGACAATAAACTCAGAATACCTAAGCCCAAGTCAAACAAAGTCTTTGCAAAACCAGCTTAAATTAAACTCATACAGTCCCTGGGCTTTTTACATAGCTAGCAGGAAGAAATGCAGGCTGCTTGCTAACACCACCTCGCTCGCTGTGCATGCTGCATACAGTTCAGAGAATTGGACTCCCAAATGCTGTTCTCAACTAGTCATGTAGGCACAGGCTGAACTGTCACCACGTCTCATTTTGAATTCAGCTTTTAGCAAGTAACAAAAATATCCTACTGTTAATCTTCAGGCATCCAAGAGTCAAGTTAGCATCTTGGTTTTTATGGGGACCTTCGTAAATGTGATGGGCTGCGATACCCAGTACAGAATTAAAGGTGGGAAATTCCCACCCTTTTGGGGAGACTCAAGAGTCACATCACCAAAACAAAGCTGCATTTAGCAACACAGGGCACCGCTTGGTTCAGTATGTTCACGCAACGTCGTGTTATCATCATTTGGCAGATACACAGATTTTATAAATCTGCCAAGCTATTGCTGAGACACCAGTTCAGGCTATTTCCTCTAAATCTCAAAGATCCACGTGTTTAAAGCTAAAAATTATGGGGGTTTGACTCTAAATTTTCCAACACACTTTGACAGTGTGTCCCTGCCGTTCTTCCTTCTGGTGCGCGCAAGCCTTTTTTTTTATTTCCAGTCCATGAATGATATCTGAAGCTGCATACAGTCCCAAAAATCTTCCCAGATACAAATAACCAATTATAAAATGCAGCTCAGGGTTGAATAAATTCTTGGCTGACCCCGTAGGTGATAAAATGATGGCCAGAGGCATGGGTTTCATTATCCGTATCATTATCACAGCTCGTATGACTCCCATGTTAATGCCAGCAATTAGTTTGCTCAGATTTTCCATGAGAAATTTTCTGCACGAATCTAGCAAGCTACAACCTGATCGCTTTGTTCCAGCTTTCTAAGATAGGCGCATAAACACTGTGAATGACCATATATCTATTGATTATGAGCTTGGACAGACTTAACACCCACACAATAATAAGACATGTCCAAATGAGCATTAGGATCCAAGACAGATCAAGCATGCAGCAATTGTACCTATCAGCCTCATTAGCTAACCCTGACCATCCTTCATGCTTCACAGAAGTGCTTTCTGCATTTTAAAATATCGTTAATGGGGAAAAAAATGTGTTTGGGATCTCAAATTATTGCTTCTGTGTAATGTTTTTCTAACGTATTTCTATGGGCTTTGGAACTAGTTGTTAATTTCTAATTTGGGTTGCCTTTCTAAACCATCAGACCTACGTAGCTCAGGGCTGGTAGCAGGTACGCCTTACACAAAAGGAGAAGCACAGAGAAATGCATGGTGACAGCTATTTTTAGAAGTAACAATTTAGACCACTTAGATTATAACTTGCTTTGGTTGTCTTCCTACACCAGGGCATTCCTTCCATTTATTCATGCCTTAACGATCTTCTCACTATTACCATCCCTTCCAATCCTCCATATGTGAAAAAGTGAAGTGCTTTTGGGTACTCATTGTGCTTTGATAATTGAGGGGTCATCAGGAGCAGAGAGTTACTCTGTAGTTCACAAGCTTATCCAATAGCATGAACAGATAATGTCCTGTTACAATTGACCAAGAGACATCAATCACTTTTCTGAAATTCCAGTGTTTTGACATTTAGCTTTTCATCACACTGAAATAAGAAGTAAGCTTATCAAGCCTCTTTGAAATAAGGAAATGATACAAAACATTGGTGGGAGCTGTGTGGATTCAAATACTTTCCTTTTGTTTCAGAAAGTATTCATTAAGGGAACAGAATCATGTCAGGATACCCTGTCCTAGGAGGTACAAAAGTAGCATGCAGAGAGTTTTGTTCTTGCCATTATTTTGTATACATATACACACACATCATATGCATATGTATATATACCTGTGTATGTATATATGCATGTATATATGTATATATACACACTCGTGTGTGTCCCTGGGAATATTTTTACCAGGACAATAATTTAAGGAGCTATGCATCTTTCAAATCTCAGGCCACTGTTGTAGTTGCCACGCTACAGATCATAGAGTCCTTAACTTTCATTGCACCATTTCAGCTCCCACAAAACAATACACTGTAATGACATGAAAGGAAACATTTTTCAACAAAATTTCAGCTACCTTTAGCAGAACAGTGTCTGTGTCTTTCTAGATATTACCAAAGTATAGGAGAACCTAAATACAATGAAGTGGTTTTCTGACATTATGAAACTATAAATAGGACAGGCAGCATGAAGAATGATGCCCTAAACCAGAAGGAGACTATTATTTTAGGTATTATACACGAAACTATCCCTTCTTGTCTATCTCCTTTTGCAAGAATGAACTCTTCCAATGCCTGCTTTCAGCCTGCGATCCTGTCTTCATGATGATTTGAAACTGTGTAATTCGGCAGGCCCTCTAAAGTGAGATCCTAACTGGCCATGTTTTATGAGCGGTCCCTTCAAGAGGCAATTCCAAAAGGAATGGGAGAGAGAAGCCTGCCAGTGAAACAGAATTATGGCTAAGTCTGGGAAACTCTGTGATACAAACTCTGTGTTACTGAAAAATGAAACAATCTCACAGAATATCATTGTGCACGGCAAATGAGCCATGAGAGATTTGGTGGGAAGGATGAAAGGTAATACACCACTATAATAACTCCAACAGCTTAAGGACAGCCTGTGAATTGAAAGTACAGAACAGCTTTGGTAAACACAAAGTTTGAATGTCAGGAAAGGTCCTACCTACAATCCTTTAAAACAAAAGGCATGCTTTATCTTTTAGTAGAAGTTTGATCTCCAGAAGCCTTCGACTTTCAATACAGGACTGTTGCTGATGCTGAAAATCAAAAAGCACAAATGACTTTACATACACATAGAAACAAAAAAAGGAAAAAAAAATATCCCTGATTTTCCTCTTTTGCTGCTTATCTGTATCTTTGACTTTCAAAAACATCATGATGCCTTCTGGAAAAAAGCTCAATTTTGACTAGTTTTCTTTACTCACTGCCTACCGCATGTACATTATAAAAGAACTTACAAGTTCACTTAAATAGAAACTATAACATGTGCCCACTGTGCTGTATCTTCAATGGCTAAAAACAGTACTGGCGCAGACTCTGAGGTACATTTACTTTGTGAGTGATATGCTAAGGGCAAGCACCATTTTTGCCTTCAGACAGATGCTGTGTATTGCTTTTTTCCTCTCCTTTTCCCACTAACAAGGAAAAGCCACCCTGGCCAAACGTGACGTTTTTGAACAAGTGGCGTTGTAATGCTTTCCCAGTACGTGAGAATAAACAGATTAAGAAATCCCTAACAGAGTGAGTTTTTGCACAAGCACTCATGTTTAGCATTGCCCTACAGTCGGCTGAAGGCTTTAGGGTATATGCACTGCACGTAGGTCAAGTTTGAATGGTTGGCAGAAGTCCCTGCAGAGCAGGCAGTAAGGCATGTGTTGGAGAGCAGCTCCTTGCAGAGGAGGAAGGATGCGTCTGGGCATGAGTGCTGTAGTGGCCTGCTGCATGGGCACAGAGGAGCGCCTCGGCAAGGGGTGGGAACATGGAGGCAGTCTTCGAGGGTGTCAGACATTGGTGTTGGTGTGGTGGCTCAATTAGAGGTTCAGGGATGCAGCACTGCCCAAAAGTAAAAACTCCAGAAGTGGATGAAATAATTTCAAATCTGTTTTAGAGGTAAAGAAGGATAAAGGAGAACTATGCCCCAGCTGAATATCAGGACATCTGCTACCAATGTTCCCCCCAAAAACGCTACTTAAAAAAAAATTACTTCCAAACAAGTAACTCCATGTTACCTGCTGGACAGTGAGGTGGTGTTCCCAGGCTGCTCACCCCCCTCTAGCTACTGAAAAAGTAAAAATAAAACATTTCCTAAAGCTCTGCTATAAATGAGAAGCTTTCAGATTGCTTAGAAGGGCTTGTTTGCAGGAACTCATCTCTCATAAAAGGCTTGTTGCTGCTCTAGGGAAGAGTAAAATAGCTACTGATGACATCCAAATCATGAGCTGTCTTCTCAGCCATTAATTTTAAATATGATTCATACTCCATTATGCTCTGAAAACCAGAGAAATTATCCTTTATTGTGTCTAGCCATTTTTCATCACTGTGTACTCATAATGACCAATTTTACTCTTCTCTTCTGATACGTGCTTGAAAATGTGCAAAAATTAACCCCAATGTTTACATCTGCCTTTAATTCAGCTTCATTCCCAGTGTAAATATATATTTATACAATAGAACAGAATTATTAACATCCAAGATATATAAACAACATTAGCTTTTAAATTGCTTAAATATTAGGGTTCGGAAATTAGAAACAAGTTGAGGTCAGACTTCAGGGAATAAACACTACTGGATTTTATATGACTTAAACACAAATTCAAATATGAATATACATTTTAATGACTGACTAACCTGTGTTAAGGCATTTTAATAGCCGTGAAAGTGAAGTCCAAAAACGGATGTGTTTGTAACATTCATCCTCATTTGCAACATCAATACATTTTTAGTTAAAAAAAAAGTATCACAGAAAAAAAGTCCTGGCTTAAGTTTTCATAAATCCAGATTCAGTTCCTTGTTTCAGCTATTTCACTTCACACAAATCATCTACTCTGCCTGTGACTTAAAATCCTACCTATAAAATGGCAATTTTCAAGACATATTCCCAAATAAAACAGGTGAATGGGTTTGATACATAAAGGTAAGACACCATTTCCCTCACCTTTGGGAGACAAGATGCATCCTCCTACCTTCAGAGGCGGTGGCAGCTCTGAACCCCAAGATGACATCAAGCTCTTCCTGGAAAGCCTGTACGGGAGGTGACATTACTCCACTGTAACTCTCATTAAGCTTTATTCGCAGGGTGCACAGCAGGGGAATACTATTTTTAATGTGTCTAGGACCTACCTCTCTCCCTGCCCAGCTCCATACTCACTGAGGGACTGCCCAGGGCAGTGGGGCTGCCCATATGGGAGGCGCCACGTGGTGTACGGCAAGGCAGCACAGCGTAACTCTTGGTCACTAGGGTATTACTCAGAGAAATAATGAGATAAGATCATTGAGTCTCACAGCCCACAGTTCACTTTGATAAATATCTGATGGATTAGGGTGGAGAAGTAAGTAATGTTTATTAATACTAAATACTTATTAAACAGCAGCTGAATAAAAGCAGTAAAGGGATCATGATATGCAGCATCCTCAAACGCAATGTAATTTTCATTCCTGTCTATTCAGTGTAAGAGTTTATGGGTATCAGAGGTTAAGGCAAGAGTTACTGGGTTTATCAAAAACAAAAAAAAAAGAAAAAAAGAAAAAAGAAAAACAAAACCAGCCTTAGTACTCTCAAAATAACAGTGATGATTTCTGGGGATAACAAAGCTAAAAAACATCTGTGTTTTGTTCCAGAGCAAGGAGAACAAGAAGTTACCTCTACCAGTTAGGGATAGCAAATTATGTTAGGCAGCTCATGTAACTTGTCACACATGAAGCAAATCCCACACCTCCCACAAGTACAAGCTTCAGAGAGCACATTTCCAGCTTAATCACAAAGATTCAGTTTTAAATTAGGTTATTGATGGATTCCAAATAAATATGAGATTTGAAGTGGGGAAGATCGCCCTATACTTGAAATCTTAAAAGTCCTACAAGAAAAGAAGGACCATGTATAGATGCATTTGGTGTCGGTGTCAAGATGTTGGCAGCAGGGGGCCTCTGTGAGAAGATACCAAGGGATGCCCTGTACTGGACACAGCCAGCTCCACAATGGACCCACTGTAGGACACAGCTGAGCCCATCAGCCAAGTTGGTGGCACCCTATGGGAAAACATAGTTAAGGAAAGACAGAAAATGATGGGCACAGAAAAAAGAACAAAAATAATGCAGGAAATCACCCTGCAAACACCAAGGAGGGAGCAGCCTGTGGAGTGGGTATCCACAGTACACCCTGTGGCTGACCCCACTGTGGAGCAGGTGGACATGCCCTGGAGGAACAGTGACCGCTGGAGAAGACCATGCTGGAGGAGGTTTATCATTAAGGATTTGTAGCATATGGGAAGAGCTCATGCTGGAGTCCTCAAGTAGAGTCTGTTTTGCCTGTGACTAACTGGTGAGTGATCTCCTTGTCCTTATCTCAACCCGAGTTTTTCCATCCTAATTTCTTCCCCCATCCTGTTGAGGAGGAAGAGTTGTGGGTGGATGTCTGGCCCTTAGCCAAGGTCAACTCACCACTATAGACAAGTTCTAAAATGGATGCTGAGTAATGTCCTGTAAAGTGTACAAACAGTCTGGATATGGAGAATATACAAAGACAGCATTAATCTGAAGACTGATATCTGTAGGACCATGTAAGGGAACTTGTGAAGAAAGGTGAGAATTCTTAGAATTATTGTTGTAAAGATAAAGTACTTAGCTTTCTCTATATTCAGATTTTCCAAATTGCATTTTATAAAATCCCTGTTTAGAAATTAGGGATTCTTAGTCATGAGCTGGTTTTAAGCTTGGAGGTCAAAAGAAAAGGATAAAAAAGGAAAATTAAATCTTAAAAGATGATCTTCTCGAGATATTGGTGGAATTGTGGAAGAGGCAGGAGTTCTGAGAATACAGCATTTAGCATGACTTACTGATTGCCACTCTAAGTCTCAAAATTGCTGAAGAAAGCAAGCCGTTTCATGATTCAGTTAATTTTTCAAAACTGATGGATTCTATTGTTTGTCCCTTACACCATCTATTATGAAAAACAGAAAAGTACCAAAACAGCCATTTTGAAGCAAAACTACATCATGACTTCATTTGAAAAATGCTTCCATTCTATCAAGACTTGCTCCTTGATTTTCCTTCCATTAAGGTATTTGTTACGTTCCAGGCTTACTCACATTCAATAAGCACCCTATACCCTTTCATTCAAGCTTAGGTAAACTTGTGTAATTCCAGTTCTTGTAACAATCACTTCAAGATCTGAAGGCTACTATATGAGGCTGAAAGCTTAAGAGTAAGGACCAAGGAATTAGTTCAGAATAGACTACAGGGGCTAATGCCCTAATAGCTGTGGCTGCATTAGTAATAGAATGAAGGAACCAGAAATAAGGGGGATAGCAGAAACTGAGTCAAGCAGCTCCATAATTCTAGCAAAATTAAAACAAAAAAAATCCCAGGCAATTCAATGGAGAAGCCTGAATTTTGTTCCTACTGTGTTTAGTTTCCTCTACATTTTTTGTTACATTTGATTATATCAGAATTCCATATTCCTAATTGAGAAAAAAACCCCAACCATTTCCATGATGCTAGCCAGTCATAATAATTGCTTTCAGTATAAATAATTTATCCTTCCCATGTTTCTCTGAATTTTGTTTAAAAAAAAGCACAGCATTTTAAGGAAAATATTGACATTGTTGTTGTATTTATTTTGAATAAATAATCCAAATCTTCACTTAAAATTCAACACATTTTGACCTTTGCCTTGTCAGAGAATGACTATTAAGCAGACAAACTATCTGTGTTGCCTGAGTCATTTGTTGGTAAGTAATAGTCCCTCATCCATTCCTGTCCTGCTGCGACATCTAGCTTGCTTAATACCATAAATCTTGACCCCCTGGATATTTTTTGCAGAGGTCAATTAAAACAGTACCAGAGCAATTAACAATAACCTGTAGAAATTATTAAAGACAATTTAATATTTGAATAGGATTTCTAGGCTGAAAAAAAGTATGAAGATCTTGTGTATATGTTCTCATAATTCTTTCAAGAGGTAGAGATAAATGGGAAAGCAAATAACAAATGTACTGTATAGCCACTTTCCCTTCACCTTTTTTTATTCTGTCTCAAAGGAATGATAAAATTAAAAAGAACACTGAAGCAGCATAACACGAACCAATCAATGAAACCTAATGTCCTAAAGATGGTTCAGCATGCCTGAACAAGTACACACTGAAGGGGGAAAAAGAAAGAAAAGAGCTGATCTAATTATAAAACTTATGACCATTAAGATATTTATGTTGCAGATATTTTCTGTGATCCCTTGCAAAGCTTTAAATATGTAATCTAAGAAAATTTTTTTTTTTTCTGGGAAATGACCAAGATAACTGCTGATAAGGAATTAAAATGAATTATATAGAAGCCAATATATGGTAACATTTGATGTAATTCAGCGATTGAAATTGTCTTAGTATTGTTAGCAGTTAAAAACCACTTTTCTCAAGTGATCAACATCTATTTCCAGAACTATTTGAGGTAATATGCACAGTTAGGAACGATGCTGAAATTATTCATGAAGCAGCTCAGGAACAGATATTCATACATTCATTTATTAAGTGTCAGCTAGGATCATGGCAGGTTAGAAGGCCACGTGCTGCAATAATTTTACTGTATATAAACTGACCTAAACAGGGTTCTAATTCCCAGAAAACGTAACTGGAGAACTGCATTCTGCATTGGTTTACCTTCAGTAGTATTACATGGGAGAAACACAGGACAGAATATCTATGTGCACTAAATATATCTATTTCAGGTGCCTCACATTTTATTCTTTCCTTTTAAAAAGCTCGTCAGTAAAGACCGCTTTTCAAATAATATTTAATTAATGGAATTTATAACTCCACAAAAACAATGCCACTGATTTAAAATGGTTTTGGATTGAATTTGTGACATAACCCTATTTCAACCTTGACCTGGCCCTGCCTCGGTTCATCATGTACTCTTCTTTGGCTTAACCCTATTTTCT
This sequence comes from Zapornia atra, assembly GCA_013400835.1. Lineage (NCBI taxonomy): Eukaryota > Metazoa > Chordata > Aves > Gruiformes > Rallidae > Zapornia > Zapornia atra. The sequence continues at coordinate 23,558 of VZTU01021311.1, read as the reverse complement.
TTTGTATTTGTGAAAGTTCATCCATGCCAATGAGACAAAAGCAAAACTCTGAAAACAGAGCTTTAGGTGTTTTGTTTTACATATCTTACTACATAAAAAAACCCAAACAGGCTGTTAAATTCCCTGTGCCTATGCTTTTTTTATTGTTATTACCACAAACTGGAAGACCAGTGTACGCCCACGCCTGAAGTCTTTTGAATTGCTAAAAAAGTCCCCAAACTTCCTATTTTTCAGTGAAAAGCTGATATAAAATCTTGAATAAAACCACAGGTAGAATCTGGAAAAGAAAACCACTATATTTTTGTTAAAGGAAAAGACAAAAAGTTGCAATCAGTGCTTTTGTAGTTTATTTTACCCTGTTAAGTAAGGGCTTAAGCTGACTTCAAAACATTTATATACTCCACATGCCCCGAGGTCATATAGAATCTTCTATAGTTCATATATTGGAGCATTTTCAAATGGGTTTTCATGCCATGTGTAGCTCTTAGGCTTAAGAACCTTGGCTGTTCTGGCTTGGGATAAGAGTAGCCACAGTGTAGCACAAGTCAGCTAGCACCCCAGGCTCTCCTAGGACATCATATAGGGGAGAGCAGGAATCCCAGGCAAACAAACTCCATAATTATGCACATTGTTGAGTGGGAAGCTTTTTCTAGGCTGTTGCTAAGGCTCACTCACTTCGACATAGACCATAAAAGGGTCTTAGCATCATGGGGATTAATATACATCTGTCTGGTTTTGACAAGTCTCCTACACACGGTAAAAGAGAGCAGTCATCCTCTCCACATTATTTCGTTTGTATATCCTGGCATTTTCATACCAGGCTTCTCAGTTGTAAAAAGAGATGTCACTTAAACAAATTTTTACCACTCATAAACATATATTTCTACTTACACAAGAGAGCCATTAAAAGTTTTCCTACGTGACAGCATCCACAGAACTAATTAATTTTCCCTTTTTAGTATCAAGAGATACCTCTATTTTAAGCACAGTGTGGTGAATGCTGTAGAATGCCTGTTGTGCCATGTGGCTGCCACATTTAGCACGCTCCATGCCACAGATCCCATGTATAGGCTGTCAATCACACATCTCTTGTCAGTCTGTTACCTTCTGCTGGAAATAACCGTCATATTCTCAACTTTAATACTGATTTAAGTCCTCCTTGTTTATGCTTCTTATGCATGTAAAATCCTGTGCATCAGAATGAGGTTACCATACAGATACACATATGCATGCATGTATATATACATACATATACATGTAATCTCTATAAAATTAGGAGTACAGATGCCTTTGATTTAAACAGAAATTCAATAATGTAGTTGTAGATATATTGCTCTTGGCAGTGGTAAAAGTAAGTCATTTGGATTAAGGATTTTCAAGTAGAACATTTTAAAACTTAAATAATACTATTTTTATTCAAGATCCCATTTGGTTTAATGCAATTTTTCTGAGAGCACGCACTAATTTCTGTTCTCAGCATAGCCGTAGGAGGATAAAAATGTTAAATATGATTCTTCCTGGATTTTAAGTTATCCTCTTGCCTTATTTAGAGTAGATTATCACTACCCAGTGAGGCTTATGTACCAATAGGATTCATGATTATGAGCGTATGTATACAAAAAATACAGAAAGTATCATGTGACAGGCTTGACTATATTCTAAATAAGTAGCTATTGAATTGTAGCCAATATCATAAAATATTGGTGGGTTCTCTTTCTTAGCAGCGGAGCCTTTTGGTCAAGCAAANNCAAACTTGTTTTCTTACATCTAAAAAAAAAATTCTTGCACTACTTTGTTATATTGAAAGTTTAATTGAAGTTGTTAAATTGAAAAGCTCTGCTAATTGAAAGTCAAAAATACAGAGTAGTCCAAAACTATGAATGAGGAGTAAATTACAGACAAAAGAACTGACAAGAAAGGAACGCATATGGCTAGTTTGATGTTTACAAATTGGGTCTTAATATAATTCTG
>VZTU01021311.1:0-21557 GCA_013400835.1 Zapornia atra | reverse complement strand
CCTTCATTGTACATCTTCATTCCCTTCATGTGAAATTAGTGACTGGATTCTCACTGTCATAAACTAAAGCCAAATATAATCTGCACAAATTGTTTTTGTCAAATTTAAACTAAGCATGCTGAGAAACGGTCTGAAATTTTTACTTTCCCCTCAACCTTCCCTTTAACATTTACAGCTCTCTAGTGAAGCTTAACAACAGAGTGTCAGCAATTCTTTCTGCCAGTCTATCAAAATCCTGGGCTTCCTCTACTGAGTGAAAATACCAGGGTTTTTGCACCATTTATAAATATATTTGACTGACTCTGTATCCTTTATGAGTTACCTGTTTGCCTCTGACTGGTGGAAAGCTAAAACAAACTGACTTTTAATTGTAGCCTTGAAACTTTGAAATGAAAAGTATAAAAATAGGTGAAACCAATCATCTGTTGCAGAAAGCTGAGGGCAGTTCTAAAGTTCAAGAAGCTTTTCAAAAAGGTAAAATTAATGTAATCTTTATGAGAAATGTCAATTTTATTCTGGGCAACTGCAGTCAAAACATGGGGTTTTAGCTGGAAGAGTTAAGAACCATATGCTCAGAAAACTAAAAGAAGGAAATAATAATATGTGAAAAAGGTTAACATCTTGACATTAAATTATAGGCTTTAATAAAAATTATGATATGTTTTTGTATGATCAGGTATAACTGACTACTATGGCAGGTAATAAAACAAAAATGAAAAGACTCGTTTCATCTGTCAGTCTCTGGCTGAGGTAAAGCTCTGCAGGAAACTTAAATGTGTGGGTCTTTGAACTGAGCTAAATCGCTGTGTGAAGTAAACAATTTTTACTTTCAAAGTCTCCATGCCAGAGATAAAAGTATCATATTCAGACTGCTTTGTTTTGTTCAATAGTATAGACAACTTTAGTCCAACTTTCAGAGACTAGCCTCTGCCTTTTATTACCCCTTTCCTGTAGAGTTTTTAATTGCATATTTTCATTAGCTGAATTATTAAATATATACATGGAACTTAAGACATATAAATCAATCTTTTATGGGGTGTATTTTAGATTACTACTACTTTGGAATTTTTGATTGTTTTTAAATACTGCATTGGTGTAGTCATTAAAAAAAAAAATCTATAAAATTCCCATTAAAGTCTTTAAATCAAGTAACTATCACGAACGAGGCAAACATTTCAACAAGTGTCTAGGCAGCTACATCTGTTCAGAACAGTCTAAGTTGTCATCATCCCCTTTCCTCCAGGAAAGCGACTAGATAGATAAAGCCAATGGGAGATAAGTACCTAACTTGTTAAAGATATTTGAAAATCTCAGCTGGTGTTCACCAGAATCATTAGATGCTTAAATTCCTCAGGAAATCTGAATCTAATTCTTTCTACAGACATCTATACATGGCTGATTTGATTTATAGGAAAAGTCTCAGTGCAGTTTCTATATAGAGTTGTTCTTTTCATAAGCATGCTTGGCAATAGTTATGCCTTTCAAATCTTCTGTATTACTAAAACAGTTCCTCAACTTTCCTATTGTGATTTTTTTTTTTTTTTAAAGGAGTTTGTACTAGCAAAGCCCATTTCCACATTGGCAGGGAAATCACTGTACTGGTATTAGGCATACTCATAATGATACTTTACCCACAAATGGGGTACCCATAACCCAGGTGTTTAAAAACCACATAGCAATCTTTAAGTACTAAAAGTATAAGGTTTTGGTTTCTAAAACTGTTCATACATTAGCGCTAAGCAGCATTAATTCCACCTGTAATTAACTAAATGTGTGTTTAGGTTCAAAAAATTTTATGTATGAACATCAGAACTTCAGCCCAGAGATAAGGCTGAAAACCTACCTTAAACCTACCACATAATTTCAGATTCACTTGCTCAAAGAACGGGTTATATGGAGTCAAAGCTATACACAAAACCTTTAGAGTTTGCCCTGATGGCAATATTGCATAATGATATGGATAAAAGCTAAATGGTGCTCTGATTAAGAGGAGTATGATATTTTCATAAACACTTCATAAAGCATTCAGAAAAAAATATTAATTAAAACATTTTCCCTTTTCAGAGAGCTAAAAACTAGCCTATTCAAAGGATAGGATTTTTTTCCTGTGCTATTCTTCAATTTGAAAAGAAACTGTAAGAGAACTGTTAATTTAAAAAAAAAGGTTTCTTAGTGTACATGCCCCTGAGCAAGTCCCATTTATATTACTAAGTCAAGATCTTTTTTTGTTAGTAAACATTTAGAAAATGTTCAATAACATTAACATTTCTTATAAACATTTAGACAACTAGAATGTCAAGATATTATTTTTCCTTTTTATATAACATACATGTACTTTCCTTTTTTCATTTTAAATCAGTGAACCAAATACTCCCTTTTGAACCAAATTCTGTCTCTGAACAAATTTCTACCTGCCTAATATTACCTTATCAAATGTGGCAACTGTATTTTAAAGGTTGACAACGATTCTATTACAATATAAACTATGCAGCAGACATAAACACCAAAATATCTTATTGCACCTAGAGTGTAACTTAATTCTGAAACTGCAAAATACTTTCCAAAAGGACTATTATCTATAAGTTTTGGGTATTTTTTCGTCAAATGGTACTGGTGTTAGCTTCTGTGAAATTACTACTAAGTCCCATTCTTTACAGCATTGCCCTGCATTTTACAGTTGGACTTCCTTAAAGTTTGAAAGCATTATCTTTTCTGCCAGTGATAAAAATTGATGCTAAGGTTTAAAAAGCAAAACTCTAGTAAAGATGAAGAAGAAAGTAGAGCTAGAAGTCAGCTCAATTTAGAGATATAGAAGGAGCTGTGTGAAACGCCTCCAAATGAAATGTATCTTCGCTGCTATGAAAACACCAAAAAAATTAAACATTGGTGATGATGACAAGTAGCCCCTGTGAATAAGTTGCTCTCACTGTGTTCTGCCAACATCCAAAAATGTCCAGATTGTGAAAGCTGCGGGCTGTCTGCTTTATAGATGACAGGTATCCTGAAGAGAACAAAGTCAAACACTGCAGCTCATGTATGCCAGAGGTATGACATTGCTGGAGATACTGTATGCATTTTGTGACTGACAATTGCAGTGATAGCAGACTAGAGAACAGAAATTATAGATATCTACATGCAGATGTTTTGGGGAAAATTTCTAGCAGTACTCACTTAATAAGATGATAATTCAACTTACTGTAGAGATCTGTTTTTTCCTTTTTACAAACATCTAGTTATTATGTGTCTGTATAATTTTTTCTTTCCAACTATGGGATACATATTTATTTGTACATTTTTGTTCAGTAAAAGCAAAATAATTCAAGTTTTGCAGGTTGGAAAAATAATCCCCAAAAGAAACATATTAAATCTCTTTATGAACTGTGGGATGATGAACAATTTTTGTGACAGAAGGTATTGCTATCCAAAACGCCTTTTGAGAAATAGCTTTTGAAACACAAAACAAAAGAAAAAAGTACTAGGAAATGCTAGGACATCCTAATCAAAGTGCTCCAAGTCCTTCATGATCATACTGATTATAGAGAGGTGATGATCAACATCCAAGAATTAGCAGAGGAAGCTAAAGAGTAAAGCAAAGCTTTGTTATGCCCTGTTACTGCTTGCATTATTTATTGTCTGAATCAAGAGCAAGATAATCATTAATGGCAACTAGACATTTCATTGGCAAAACCCATTTGAACAACTGTTTTGCTGATGACATTAATCAGCAACTGAAATAGATGGTTTTGTTTAAAAAGGGCAAAGAAGTATGTGCCTGTTAATATTCCAGGAATATTGTTAGAAACATCAAGTTTTTCGCTCATCTAGAAAATAATAGGTGCTGTATTGGTGACATCAGCATAATGGCCTTTAAAAACAAACATTCTACAGAAACTTGAAATATTTTTTTTCACAGCAGCATGACCAGCACTGACACAATAATAATCTTTCCTTCATCTACTAAACAGGTAACCTTGTCATAGAAGGAGATCAGGATAGTCAAGCAGGACCTACCTCTCATAATTCCATGCTGACTGGGCTCGATCACCTGCTTATCCTATATGTGCTCTGTATTGACACTCAAGATGATCTATTCCACAGCCTTCCCTGGCACCAAGATCGGACTGACAGGCCTGTAGTTCTGCTGATTCTCCTTGAGACTCTTCTTGTAGATGGATGTCTCAGTGGCTAACCTCTAGTCATCTGGGACCTATGTGGTAAGCCAGGTTCACTCAATTACCTTGGGTGGATCCCATCCAGCCCCAAAGACTTGTGCGTATCTAAGTGGCATAGTAGGTGTGGTGGTTTTGGCCGTAACCAAAGGCCAAATACCCACCAAGCCGCTCGCTCACCCCCCTTCAGCCGAAAAGGGGGAGAAAATAGATATTGGGAGGCTTAGGACCTGAGATAAGGACAGAGGGATCACTCTCCAATTAGTGCAATGGGCAAAACAGACGCAGCACAGAATAAAGGAAAGAAAAAGTGATTTATTACTACTTACTACAACTACTACACCCCGTGAACCGGAACGAGATAAGAAGCGGCCAGGTCTTAAAGCACCTTCCCCCCACCCCTCCCTTCTTAGGGAAGAATTGCAACAGTAGGTTGCCAAGCTTTTCCCCTTGAATTATGGGGGCTTCATTCTGCTGCTCATCCCTGTCTTCCAGCTCAGGGGGCTAAGTACCCTGAGAACAATTGGTCTATATATTAAGGATTGAGGCCATGAAGGCACTAAGTACCTCTGGCTTTTCCTCATCCTGATCTCACCTCACATTTTAAGGAAGAACAGTGAAAATAAAATAAAATTATACCACTAATAACACAAATAAAGGGGGATTGTTAGTGATTGGAAAGTATAAATAAATGCACATAATAAGAACTGCAGAATAAAATAGTTTATTTTGCAGTCTGAAATTGTCAATGGGATTTTGGAGACTATTTACTCAAGTAATCTATAACAAACCAAATGTTCCCATGACAACTATCATATTACAGATGCAGTACTTTGTCTAACCTTTGGGTTAAATGGACTTTTATAAAACTCACGTGGCTTAAAAGCCTCTTCACTACTTTGCCCTCTCTCAAAAAAAAAAAAAAGCCCCACCAAAAAACCCAAACCAAAAACTCCAAACAAACCACAAATTTAAACCAAGTAAGTATTAGAATTTGGATTTGAAACATACAGCCTTTTAAGTTTGCTGCCTTACCTGTATAAAAAAAATTATTAGAATTGATACTTTCACCTCTTGTTTTAAAGTGACCAAGTATCATTTTGACCACCATCAATATTGTACCTACCTCAGTATTGTTAATTTATATTTTTTTAAGTATTTATTAGACTTTAATCGTTAATGTCTACCATAAAGGTTCCTCACCTTATCTCCTTTCTAGATCACAGCCATGCTGTGGATGTCACCTGTTACAGCAGCACCAGGCTATGAGCATGTATGCCACCTGCTTGATTTGGATATCAGCTTCTAACAAATAAGGGTGAGCTTCTCAGGACAGGGATCATGCCAGTGTCATGTCTGCATACAAACTCAGCTGCAGATGGACTTTACTGCATGATGGACAACTTTTAATTCATTTATATATAAACTAAAAGAGGAATGCACAACTTGAAAAAGTAACAGAAGAATCAGTGAATGCTTGATACTAGCGTTCTACCTGCATCCCACATAATCTAGCAGGAGAACATGTAAATAAAAGAGAAACATTTCTGAGAATTATGAAAGTAAAAGAAAGCAGGAGAGAATAATCATATTTTTAAAAACTCTTAATAAGAACATGCAAAGTTCTGGAAACAATTGGGCTTTTGGTGGGTGAGTCAGCAGGATGAATTTAAATGTTAATTTTTATCTATAGTGTGGAATACATTTGGTAATAAAGGTTAGATACAATTTTTTGTAGTAAGTATCCTGTCACATGGTGTGATTTATATCCTAATTAGTTTACAGCCCTGTAGCCAGGCCATCTTACAAACAATTAGCTGAGAGATTTTTTTAGCTTAGCATTTGATGAGTACAATAATTTCTAACTTTTCTTCCTCCTGTCCTCTTGATTTCTTCACCCTTCTGTTAATAGCCTAAGAACAAAACCTAAACGCTAAAACCATCCAGAATTCTTAAATGACATTAAAGAACACAATTTACCAAAGAATATCCTTTTCCTCCAAAACAAGTTAGAACTATTATTTCTCAGATTATAACATCTGTGATTAATGCATATTCTAGAATATCATTTGTGGCTGATATCAGAATAAAGTTTATAGTTCTAATAATGGAAATATCTGACTCAGTACTTTGTGTGAGCCTGAGAGACATGAAGAATAATGTTATATTCTTTGAGCTAAATTAATCCCTGTCACTGTTATATCATCAATTGTCCGTTGATATTTCAAAATCACAGGGCTTACTGTATGTGTTGTACAGCAGCTGTTTGGCATTATTTAAAGAGAGAAACATTTCTGCAAACACGTATAACGCATCAGGAAATAAACTTTCAGAAGCAATTGCTTTAGGCTGAAACCTGACACAAGGAAATAAACTTATCCACAGTAAACTGAATTTAATAGGCATTTCACTCAGGATAAATTCGGCCTTATGTCTTAAGATGAGAGCAAGGATTACTTTCATTTAAAAATTAAATACAACTTTTGACAGAATATACCAAGTGAGAATACAGATGCTTTGTGATCACCTCTTTTGCTGAAATAGTTTGAAGAGAGAACAGGCAATACCCGTGGTGTGCCAATTACTGATGCTATAACCAAAGACTAAGGACAAAGCAGTCATAAACCTTGCAATAGGTCAAGGTCACAATTTAATTTGCATTCAAAACTGTCTGGCATCATCCCAAATATACACCCACAAATCAAGTGCTTTAGAAACATATATTTCTGTTCAAGAGGAAAAATAAATTGGTAGAGGAGAATTAACAAAATCAAGAAACGAGAATGCCTTTTAAAGCTACTGATAATTATTCAAATGTATTTTGGGGCAGAGATAAAAATAAAACTTGGCCATACTTGACGATGCAATTTTGTAATTACTTCTAGCATCTTTGCTAGACGGCTTTTCCTTATACAACCTGAGGTGTCATTTGTGTTTCTATTTCATAAAATTCCTTTAGCAACACAGTCAGACTGTGATGGAAGCATATTCTTATTAGATGCAAACTATGTTTTGCTAGTCATAGTTGGCTACAAAGCATAAATTCCAATTTTAAACTAGTCCTCCTACACATTGGCTATTGCTGATAACGATACCAAAACATTTGTGGCTTTAATTGATGCTGAAACAAAGTACAAGCAGCATTCAGGTTCTCTAATTAGAAAAGATTTTGTGTTGTATTACTAATATTTAGTGCAACTCTAAGTTACAGAAAGTTCTTAACAGTTATCACATTTTTACACATAAATAGCAGAATATGCAGATTTTGTGCATGCATATATGCACACACAGACAAGCATCACAGTAGTCAAAGTTTTATCAGAAAACTTTAAGAAAGGAATTCTGTTTAGTGACTTCTCTATTGAAAATATAAGTGAGCCAAAACTGCTAATCTCCTGACAGATAGGTACTTGCATTCTTATCTTGTGTTAAAATACACTTTTGGAGTCCTAGGAATCACAACAATCCTCATAGCATGACAAGCTGTAATAGGTCCCTAAGAGTTCTGTGATCTACAACTTCAGTAACCTTTTAATTAAGGTTTTTAATATGATTAGGGGCAGATTAAGAAAGCAATGACATGATAGAATTAGTCTAGCCTCTTAATTATCCACAGATTGTGATATTTGTCTTTCCAAAATAGTATTAGAAGTGAAAGTGAATATGTTAAGGAAACAAACAGGCATATTCTATGCAAAGTGAAATTGCTCTGCACAGTATTATCACCTCCCACTCTCCATATAGACTCCTATGACAGTAAAATAATGCTACTAGCACAATAAAATCACTGTGTTTTAACCAAAAGAAAGGCACATATGGTTAAACTAGGAATTTAAACAGAGCTCAGAGGAAGCAGCAGCACATAATAAACCTTATCAGTAGAGGAGTGACTCTAAAAGGCAATTATAACAAGAACATGTGAGGCTTATCACAACTTCTCCTCTACTTCTCTCTGCTTCTGACAGTAATTTAATACATGCTTGTGCAAAACCCTGTGGATTGGCTCATATGTGCTGTAACACAAAGAGTTTGAGCCAAGTTCTACCCAAGAACTCCATGTACCTTCTTCAGAAAACAAGCGAATAACCTTACAGTTTTGAATGAACAATTCAGAAGCATGAGGAGTGTAATCTCACTTTTGGTACTTCTTTGAGACATTTGCATTCGATGCTGCTGAAAAAGATGAGATAGATAGGTGGGGGGCAATAGGTGGCCTCCTTGATCTATGCTACCTAGAATGGCTGTGTTGGGATAAAAACTGCAGTCAATGCTTCTGAAGGCATTGCTATGTATACACCCTGTGTACATCCAGTGGCAGTTCAGTTGCAGCCTTTAGTGGAGCTGACTAAGCATACAGAGGGTTATCCAGTTTGCTAATGGATGTAAGGGGAACCTTTGTCTTCTGTTCAATCCTATCCTGAGGAAGCAACAGCTCCTCACATGCCTGTTTGGACATAATTTTTCTCATGATGTGAATAAGAGTACATATCTGTGTGGTTATGATACTTAGTCATGTGATCAAGTATCAGTCAAATCTTCAAGGGCCTATTACGCCTTCCCCAACCCACCCTCCATCCCTAGGAAAAATGAAAGAAAAATGAGGAAAGTTCAGAGCTGCTTTAGTTATTTTTTACTATTCTGTGAGGTTATCATGTGCCTCCTTTTCAGGTGCAAACCCAATGCGAACATACTTTGTTTTAAGCAGAAGGCAATCACAGAAAACTTAAAGTAAAAGAATCAGATGCTATAAATAAGGCTTGTCAAGCTGGAGCTCAGATGATCTCCCAGCTGGCAAAAGGGTCATATTTATATAGTCTATAGAGTATAATTAAACAGAAGACTGAAGGGAATTATTCGTATATAGGGTGAGATTTCTTATTCCTGTTCTACTTAACTAAGTCAGAACATATGAGTTCCAACCCATATGACCTTTTCTTACCAAAACTAGTACAAAAAAACCCCAAAGTTATGCCATCTGAATGCAATAAAGGTCTCAGTATAAGTCATGCTGTGGAGAAAAACCAGGGCCTGTAGCTCTAAGTCTGCTCCTGTTTGACCCAGGTATGCTTGCTTTTTTTTTTTCTTTTGTACAAATATGCACTGGCAGGTGATTATCTTTTGCATACTGAAAATCAAAAAGACTATTTCTACCTTGAAATAAAAATAAATCAAGTATTCTATTCCAGATTTGACAGCCTTCTCTTTAAAGAGTCAGAAAATTGGGAGTTTAAGCTGCATTTTACATGAGTCACTGACTATCTGGATTAGTTTGGTGATATTTTTCTCCTGCTGGATTTGTATCCAAAGCCTGTGCAGTTTTTCTTCTACTACATGGAAAACCTTCACCCTCTCATGCAAACTATATGGGGGAAAAAAGTTTAAGAAAAAAAAGCAACAAATAACTGAAAAGCCCCCCAAACACTATGAAGCAGCAAAGTTGAAAAAGAATTATACAATTTATAATTACTGACATATGGTAGTTGTATGCTTAATTGGATACCAGATACCCCAGTGACACCATTCATACACAAAGCTGGAAGAGATCCATTTTTCAGAAATACATTGGAAATACACAAACCAAGCGTGTACTATTTTTACATTTCCCTCCTCCCTGAGATTCTTGGCTGTTCTGATACTTCTTGCCACCTTGATTTTGGCAAGACACCTATAATGTGTGTACTTTAGGCACTGAGCAACACAAGCTAACATGAAGCCAGTCTTCCCAATTCTTGACCTAGTTACGCAGTGATACAGGAATGGGAGTGTCTAGTCCCAGACTGTCCCCTTTGGGGACCTTATCAACTAGTGCAGTTTATAACAGTGTCTATGACAAGGCCAAAGTTGTTGTGCAGTCAGCCAGATAATTAAGCAGCTCTCTGGGAAGCCCATACTCCCTTCTTATGCTGTTCCAAGAGGAACATTGGTGTAGCAGAAAATGTAGGCTTGTGTTTTCCATGCGTTTTGAATATAATCATTGGCAACACTTAAAATCTGTCTCTATTTCTTGCTTGTCAGTAAAGTTAAAAAACTATACAGCCACTTCAGGAGAATACTTTTATTATACTATCTCCTGAACCAAGCAGTTTCAGCTCATTGGGATTCAAGTAATTAAATGCTCGAGCAACTCCTGCAACTCTAGACAAGGACGCATGGACACACAGTCAAGTACAAAGTGAGCAAGGCAAACAGCGTTCCAACTTCTGCTCTTTCCCATCTGATAGTCAGTTTGGTCATTCTTTACTGCCCACTTCAAATAGTCACTATTAGAGAAGGAGCAGTGATCAATCATCTTTACATCTGGTGATCTTGTTGAAAGAGATCAGACAGATTGGTGTTTTTTTGCTCCAGCAAACTTAGTCCTCGGTCCAGGAAAATACTGCTGGCATAAGACAAAGCTTTTGGATTCTCCAGTGAGTTGGAATCTGTGAATTACTTGCCACTGAAGGGTATATCTTGGCAGCATCACTTGATACAGAGTTTGAAAAGCAACATTGAAGGTATACTTCCATAAAGGAGAGACACTTGCCCTTTAAAGATTGAGCTGTGTTTCTAAGACTGAAGGAGAGGCAGGGAGAGAACATGACAATTTTACAAATGAGAATTGTCAGAAAAAGTAAACTTTTCATTTTCTTAAGGTTCAAAATATAACTTTTTTATCCAGTCAAAATCATGAGAGACACCACCAGGACTAAGTGTTGCTAAAAACATCTTACAAAACATGTTGCATTTCGACAAGAATCTTAAATATAGCTATCTCAAGCTGGCTTCCCGAAGGCCATATTTAGGCACTTGTGTTGCTTTGAAGAATGCTGAGCAACCAGCCTCTCAACATGATTTCTTGTAAGTGCCTGGCACCACAACAGAGCAGACAGATGCCTAATCACAGCCTAGGGAGCTCCTCTTTAGGTTACTTCTTTAGCAAGTCTTGGCCTTTATCCCTTCTTAGAGGTGAGAAATATTGTCCTTTTCTATATTAGTTTGGCAACATTTAGCCTTTCTCTTCCCACTTTTCCTTCCAAGATTAATTCATGTACATCAAGAAAAAAAATATTCTTTAAAAAAACCTGTATGTGCTAGTAAAACAATATTTTTTAATACATATAATATTAATATTAGGTATCATTAGGATTGTGTACACAATACGGCAAAATATTTCAAGGCAAACCTTCCTTTTCTCATATAGATAGTTGCAGCTAAAGAAAATGACAAAATGTGCTTTTTTAAACATTTAAACCATTACTTTGAAGAAAAAAATATTTTAAAATGATACTAATAATCAAAGATTGAAATATTAGAGCGAGTTTTGAAAAAAGAGTATTTCAAATTTTATTTCTTCCCCAACTCTCCACTGAGTTTGGCATGAATCCAGGAAAAGTTCCAGCCTGTTGCATTTCCATTTATTTGCTCTAAAATAGTAAAACAGAAGTTAAATACAAATAACCAATTAATGTGGAAAGGCTAAATTTCTCCATCATGCCAGGGACTGCAAGATGACACATTAGGAAGAAACACTTAGGTAAGATTGCTTTAAATTAATCCATATGACCCTTATGCTGATACATTTAGTCAGATCTGGCAGACTATGACATACAAATTTTCTAAGAAAACAGGCAAATGCAGATTCACAAAGTTTAACACTCGTTGGTGCGACTGTCCTTTTTGAACTCATTGGTAAGCAAACATCCACAGAAACATGTGGAACATTTGCCATGATTTATGTTTAGTGAAAAACATTTTCACTTGCTATAATCCTATTTTCCAATAATTTCAATGGATACCCCTATTTCTTGGATAACCACTAGATATTTTTCCCTACACCTTTCCCCCCATTAATAAATAAATTTTTAGGCCATGCCTCTACCTCAGCCAGTTGTTTTCCATGGTAAAGACTCCTAATCTTTTTAGTAATTCCTCATGTGGAAGCCAAATTATCCCTACTGTTCTCCACATCCTAGTTCAAGCTTTAGTGCTCCCTTTCTGAGACGGGTCACAGAGTATTCAAACTCTAGAAATATTTGTAGTGGTGTAACTTGGGGCTTTTTGACTTTTCAAAACCTAAAAGTCTCATAGTAGCCTAACGTCTCTTCTTCTTCATAGCTTATTTAGAGTTCATCAAGAGCTGCAGATGTATGCACATATGCATACATATAAAGAAACATAGAGAAAACTGGGAATATCTGGTACTTACCATATATCAACACTGTTCCTGCCACTGCGTGATTTATTTGCTTGGAATACATCTTCACAGACAGCTTGGTATCATCATCTTTAATTTCACTATACATCCTTTTCTCCAAGTTCAAAATATACTTGCAAATTAAGTACTCTCAGTCGAGGATATAGGACCTAACCCATAATGAATTTCCATTATAAAACCTAACCTCTTAATTATTTATCAGCCAACAAAGACAACTCCTGATGATAATTTCCTGTTTTTCAGGAAACCCTGTCTTTACAGCTTTTTTACATAACAAGGTAAATGACATAGAATGTATCACCTGTATCTGTCACAAGGAGGGGGAAATGGCTTCCTCTACAAAAAGACTATTGACTTTCATTTGCTGCATCAGATTTATTCATGGGTCTGCTAATTAATTCTCTATATTTCATTCCCTCTACTACTTTAACACTCATGGAAATCTGATTTTCTTGTTTATATTAACTAGGACTTCTCTGCAGCTCCTTTTAAAAGTTTTTGTCACACTTGCCACATTTCTTTCCTCAGGTACTGAGGATGATACAAAGAACTTACTGCAAACCACGATTAGCAGTTCAGCAGTTTCATATTCCTGGGTGAATGACATCTGGCCCTGGCAATTTATTCCTATTCATTTTTAAAATTTGTTTTAAAACCTTTTTAGTGAGGTTTCATCTCAAGACAGTTTCTCTCCCCCTCCTCTGTAATGAGAGGTTCCTTCTGCTGTGGAGCTCTTGATCTGTGACACAAGCTGCCTTGAGCTGTGACAAGTATATTATCTGTACATGATGCAGAGGTTCCTAACACAGCAGAAGCTGGGAGCTGCTGTTGTCTTCCTGGGGACACCTGTTTGACAAAATCCTGACGTTTCATGGTGGGTTGGCCCCTGACGGATGATAAACCCCCATCCAGTCACTTACTCCCACCCCTCCAGTGGGATGGGGGAAAGAATCAAAGAACAAATCCTGGAAACTCATAGAATGAGATAAAGACTGTTTCATAAGTACAGTACAATAAAGGCTGCTGTGGAGAAAGTTAATTCCATCCCAACCAGGCACTGAACACTTTTGTAAAAGACAGCAACTCCCAGGTGCCAGAAGAGGTCAGGGGTTGCCCTGTGTGGACACAGTCAGCTCCACAATCAACCTATCACAGGATACAGCTGAGCCCATCAGTCAAGCTGGTGGTGTCTCAAGGAAAACATCATTAAGAAAGGGCAGAAAATGATAGAGGGAACACAAAAAAAAAAGTGAGAAACAACTCTATGACAACCAAGATGAGAGAAAAAGGAGGGGGAGGAGGTGCTCCAGCTGCTGGAGCAGAGCTTCATCTGCAGCCCTTGGAGAGATCACACTGGAACTGATGTTCATATTGCAGCCAGTGGAAGACCTTATGCTAGAGTGATGGATATTTCTTGTAGGAACTGTGGCCCATGGAGAGCCAATGTGGGACAGGTTTATCTTGATGGATTGCAGTCCACAGGAATGATTCACTCTGGAGCAGGGGAAAAGAGTTAAGAGGAAGAAGTAGCATAGAGGAGCTGTTATGGATTGACCCCAACCCTCTACACTACTTGGATGGGGGAAGAGATAGAGCAGTAGAGAATAAAGGAGTGAAGTTGAGCCTGGGAAGAAGGGATGGGGTGGAGGGAAGAGGTTTTGCTTTTGCCTTTTTTCTCACTATCCAACTCTAATTTAATTGGCAACAAATTAATTTTCCCCATTAATTACTATTCCCCATTAATTAAAGTCAAATCTGTTTTGCTTGTGACAGTTAAACTGTGACAGTCTCCTCTTTCCCTTTTGTTTAGTTCGCTATACCAGGAAAGACCAAAAGTAAAGAAATTTGTATAGTCCTCTTACCTTGCCTGGCCTTAAAATTGTGGGGGTCTCAGGAGCATAGGCTCCTGAAATTGCTGGCATATATGCTGAAACAGACATGGGTGTTGAGCTTTGTGGGATAGCTCTCTCACAAGAAGGCCTCCAAAGGACATTGTAGCCACAACAGGTTCCCATCAGTGGGGTGCTGAGGCTTGCAGAAAGAAACAAGTGCTACCCCATTGCTAGCTTTGCTAAGTGGAGTCCCTACATGGGCAATGCTCCCAAGGACAACAGGAATAAGCAGCAAGAACTCTGAGCCCCTACCTTGTGTAGAGACAATGGACAGCTTTGTTCTAGTGAAAACAGTTGTTTTACTTTTGTGGAAACACAGGCAGAGAGGAGCTGGTCTTTCCGGAAGCATGTCACTGCAAAGAAGACAAGTGTGTGATCAGCAGCAAGATACCACCATCCACCTCTCATTGTGTCCAGTAGCATATTCTTATCCCACACATCCCAGGAATGGCAAGGTCTGGCTTTTTAATCCTACTCTTTGGACATTCATCACCCCCATCATAAAAACAAAAGTAGAATCCAAGCACTATTGCAGCAAATATAAGAAATGCAACACATTTCTTGAACAACTATCAGTAGCCCCCTTTCCCTGTAGTGGGGAAAAATCCAACTTTCAATAATATGATGCATATATGTTGCAATATAGCGATCTTCTAGCATGCAAAAAAGAGATCATGAAATGATTTGAAATGCCATAAACTTTCCCAGAATAGGTTTTGTGCTGATACGCCTTTCTCCCTGAAGTGCTCCCCATGCTCCTTCTGAAATATTCGTTGCCCTAATGATTTTTTTGGGCACTGCTCCTGTACATAAAGATTAGTTCCTCCTATCAGGAAAGAAGCAATCCCAAGGAAACTGTTGCAGGAAAAACCCACAGGGTGCAAAATTGTATGTAAAAAATGTTTGCTTTTTTTCCTCTGCACCTAAGGGGTTGAATCTAACCTTTACTTTCAGATATGGAACTGTTACTCTTATCCATTGGTTTACAATCAGAAAAAACAAATCTCTAGTTTTTGTCTTTTAGAACTGTTATACATTTCTATTCTATCCACTGTCTTCCTTATTCCATGCACTTGTATTGTGTCCTTGAAACACTGCAGAGCTAGATGCACTAGAATTCACATGATCATCCATTCTCTAGACACTTCTGCAGCTCTCAAGGCATTTAAAAAAAAATATTTGATCTGTCACTTAAACTGAACCCCTTTCCCCCCACAACATTTGCTTGCAAGCTCATTGCAGTTTTAGGAAGCCATTCCTTAACTCCTGACACCTTTAATACTGCTTACTAGTATAGCTTGAGAGAAAAGAACATTTTTAGTAACTCCAGCAATGGAAACCTCACAGAGAAAGTGCCCAGCCTTTGGATCCATGCTGTTCTGCAAGGAGACTTGGTGCTGCAAGGGCTCAAGAACACCATGTTCAGTTGTGCACCTTGAAGACTGTTTCTGCAGTTTAAATACTTCAGAAAATGAGGGATCCTACTCTGTGTGCTTTTGCTTAGACTCCTGCTCACTGCATTTACTGAAATGTAAACAAATAAATGGCCTTCACGAAGATCTACTTCAAGCAATGATGGACTCAATCCTGCACTTTCATCCTGTAGTGTAAGGGGCTCCAAAGCTTGTTTGTAGGATGCCCCTGTGTGCAGTAGAAAGCAGGAAGACTGCAAGAATAATATTTGGTAAGTGGTGGTATGGGGTGAATTTGAACCAGAAATTAGAGGTAAAACCCACTGGTTGACTTATCCAGAAGAAAAAATACTTGTGAGGTGTAGGAGAGCCACAGACACTGATATTAGACATCTTGCTCCTGAGTGTTTCAGTGGTATAGTAAAAAGTCCAGGAATGAATCTGCTCCATGCACTTCACAGACATTTCGAATAGCTTATGTTGAGAGGAATACAAGTCAGATCTTTAACTCTGTGAGCCAGCTCCCAAGCAGGCACATTTAGATTAACGTGCCTATTGAAACAAGGGAATGGATATTCACCTGTTTACACCCCTTCTCCAGGTTTATGCTGTACCATTAGTAATCTTTTGAGCATCTACTAAACAAACACACATGACAGAAGTTTGGTGCAGCATCAAGGACCACACACAGTATTTCAAGTTATCTTTAATTAATAGAAATATGAATAATAAATAAACCCTAAACAAATGCTGATCTCATCTCAATTGATGACAGCATCAATAATTTCAGAAGACAACAATAACCAATATTAATGCCCTAGGTAAAAAAAAAAAATCAACACCCAAACGAACCACAGAACGACAAGAAAACACTCCCAAAACCTGTAACTGCTACTAAAGAAAGAAAAAGATATATTGTTTGTATATCAGGAAGATGAAAGAACATTAGATGAGGAATCAGACCCTTATTAACCATAGACAGAAAAATCAGAAGTAGAGGTTAATAAACATTTGTCTGACAGTTGCAATCATATTTGGTACAAAGCAAAAGCACCTTTACACTTGTAATAAATTATTATGAAAAGAACAGTAAGTTTAATACAGGGATGGAAAAAAGAATCATCATTAACATAATAGGAGAATGTGAATGCAGTAGTAGAATCTGTAACTCTTTCTGTCTTTTGATCTGACCGGAGTGGATCATTTCAAGGAAAAAGCTGAAGAGTTTCCCCCACAAACAAGGGATCTCGGTTTAAGTCAAAGTTTCTGAATTAATCTGAGAAAGTTTTAAAGGATTTAAAAAGTGAAGATCTAGCTTTAATATTAGAAAAGGATTCAGATAAAGATATTGCTGCGTGCACTAAACAAACACTGTCTTGCTTCAAGCCTCACACAAAAATAAGCACCAGTTTACTCAAGATTCTATACCATCAAAACCAACTTGAGTTAAAATCTAACTGATGCTAGCCATGGAAAGTGGGTCCTCTTAAAAATTATAGTCCTGTTATCTCTTTCTGGGCATGATTACATGCAATGATGCCACCAACAGAATATACCAGCATTTCTTAAAAGCATTTAACTTCTTTCTACATTCATCTTGGCATTATTTTTGACAAAAGTTGACAGGGCACAGTAGAAGGAATAAGAGTTGTATCACTGGCAGATAAAAATCATATTTGGTTATAGGGCGTGAAAGCATTATTAGCAAAGTCCACCAGGGATCAATCAGCCATCCAAAATTATTCTGTAATTTTATCAGCAGCCTAGGTTTTGCCCAGAAAAGGTCTGCAGATAGCATGAAAGTTACAGTATAGAAATTAACAATGAAAACAATTTTCTTCTACAGAAAGGTGCCAATTGACTGGCTAGGAGGTTGTCAAAGCAACAGCATGCATCAGTATGGCAAAACACAAGGAAATGCACTTAATAATGAAGATTTTTACCCTGCAGTGTAGTAGACTTTCCTCCAGAACGCATCAAAGAAAGTTGTTTGAGTCATTGTAGGGAACAAGTTGGACATGAGTTCTGATGTTGATGATGCAGTTAAATGGATCAGTTGTTCTTTGGTTATATAACATGGGAATACACTTCTTGTACTGATGTGGAATTTCCTGGAAAACTGCAGCACACATGCATTGTTTGGGAATTATTTAAAATATGCAGTCAGTCCAGTACTTCTTTGGAAATTTCATAGTTTCACCAGTATTTGCAAGCACGGCTTGTATTTTTGTAGTCTAAACACAGAATTCTTTTCTTCTCAGGAAGCAATGGGGTCACTCTGCATCTTTTTTCCATCCACAGCATGTTCATGCTGCCTATGCCTCAGATTTTTTAACGTGTGGTAGGTGTTACAGCTTTCTGAATGTACCTTCTGGCCTGTTCATGGTATGACTGAAACCTTCCATTTAAATAGGGCTGACACATTCCTAGAAATCCTGGCCAAGGAACAAGTTCTCAAAATTTGCCAGGACAGGTTTTCCAGGTGGGAAAAGAATATCTAGCTAGAGAAACAAAATAAAAATCAATACCTATCCTCCTTGCATCCAGTAAACTGTAGGCCTAGGAGGCATATGAAAATGCAACAAGACTAGGAAAGTCTTTTTGCCTCTAAGGACAAGATGTGTAAAGTTGTAGAAGGATGCCATGCCCCACTGTTTGCTGCCTGTGTGTGCCTTAAATTCAATCTGTTTAGTTCACTATGGAGAAGAATAAGGATAAACCTTTCTAGTGTATGCAGAGTACCTATACTTTAAAGTAACACAAATATCTGCAGTATCAGAATTCACTGACAATACATGAGCTGAAACAGCTAAAAATTCAATAAATTCAACATCCAAATAAGGTGCAGTTCCCATGTATTGAGAGCTAATAACAATTTAGCCTGGAAGATGCAGACTCACTCTTGCTTGGAGTCTTTAAAATAGGATTCAATATACTTTAATGTATCTTTTGAAGATGGCTGTGTGGTGTGTATGTAAGGAAGTTGGGACTGGCGGCAATTTTATCGGATTAAATAATTCAGCTAGCATGTAATGTGAACCATGCAGTATCAGAGGACCAAATTCAGAACTTTCCTGATAGAAAACTCTGCTTTCAGCAATAACTTCTTTTCTGCATCCTTAATATTTGAAGCTTCCTGTGACAGAAGGGAATCTAAGCCAACCCCAAATATTGCGGTAAAGGCGCATTTCAATTGCCCCAGTAGATCTGGCAGCACCAACAGTTGTTAACCGTTCTCATTTTCATGATCATGGTATTACAAATACCCTGGGAAGCAAATCAAATCCCCTCATACCTGACAAGTGAAAAGAGTGACTGGTAATAAACCTCAGCGCTGCTCAAAATGATGAGCTGGTTCTTCCATTGTAATAAATCAACATTACCTCTTTGGCAATGAAGTCTTTTGGATTTATGCCAGATAAGGGTCTGACCAGCATGTAGCATTTTGAAATCTGTAGAAACCATTTTTCTTGGCTGCAATACATCTCATTCATCACAAAAACACAGTAAAACATTCAAAAAGGTTACTTAATACATTGTCAAAGTAAATGCATCTCTGTAAATCAGAGTCGGCATGGCTATGTCTCCGGTGATACTAGTGTTGCTAAGGTAGCTACTAATTTCCACCCTAGAGTAAATAGTTACACAAAGCTGACAGCTTATTCAATTTTATGTGTTAGACTCTGGGGCAGAGCATGTCTTTTATTTCCTCCTGTGATATTGACCCTAGCTCAGGTTGTGCACCCCCTTGGCCACTTAAAATCAGAGGTCACCTACATCTGCTGCCAAAAAAGTTATCAAGATAACAGCCAGCAAATCTGATCCCTCTGGTCTGCCACTTTTTCATATCCTCTGCCTTTTATTTTGTGTCAGGTTATGAGTCACATTTCTTGACTCACATGCTGAAGCTTAGAAACAGCAACTCAAAAATACTGTATAGCTCGTTTTTCTAAGTAAAGGCACACAGCTGCTATCAGCTCAGTTTTCCCACTTAATTTGACTCTACAATAAGTAAACCCATTTATCTTTTACACTTGTTGGAATATTTGGTGGGCAGCTGTTAGTATCTGTTTAAAACATACAGAAGTACTTCAGTGTTTGTTGAAACTCCTCTATAACTATCATTTTGAGTGGAAAGTGTTTAGTGGCAACAGCAGTTTCCACTATTCCTTCCCTTATCTTATAGTGAATTTTGCCTTCTACTCAGCTAATGCAATCATTTACAAGCCTGTGCTACAGCTCTGGTTAGGATTCTCTGTTAAAAATGAAAAAAAAAGCCATAACAAAAAATTCCTTAACCCAATAGCCCCAATTGATTCCTTGATTGGTTTGAGAGGATGACAAAAGTGAGGCTATTTGTGCATGTGGCAACAGGAAAACAAGTATGTGAGAGGAAAAGAGCAAGGAAAATTACATACCTAAAAAGGTGTTTTACTACACTCACACTTATGTATCCCAAAACCACAATACATATTCTTGAATTCTGCACTGTACCATTCCACTCAAGACGCTAAACTGCAGCTCTCACATTTCGTTCTTGCCTCAGCTTTTAATTGCATGATCTTAATATGCCTAGGACATGTACTTCAAAGGCACTAGCCTGATCTAATGCATCTGCAGCTAAATTCAAACATACCATTTAAATTTCACAGTGACATCTTTTACACCAGCAAAGAAACTACCTACAAAAGATGCAGCTTAGTACAGTAACCATCATCTGAACACTTGAAATAAATCTTTTGTTGTCATTGGCCTGTAACAGCAACATAATATTACTTTGAATGCAGTTTATAAGAGGTTTAATCTCACTGCATTTCCAAGTGCCGTGCAAAGAGGCAAAAATAAAATAAATAAATAATTTTTTTTAAAAAGGAATTCCAGGTATGGAATTAAGGTTTTCTGACTTAAATTCCTGAATTTCATACCTATTTTTACATAGTTGGGTGCAAGAGATTTAAACTAGTTATTTATATGCTGATATCTATGCTGTCATCACATCTGCCTATTCAGAGAACAAAAGAACACAAGACGTACTAAAAGATATGGTTTTGACAGCTTGTCAGATGTCCTGTTTTCCCCTGAAACAGAGAACTAATCACTGTCTCATGCTGAAGATGTAATCCTATAAGCATTAAATTTCAGTAGTGGAAACGTGGGGCTGAGAAACATTCTCATGAGATTTGGAAAATGTTTAAGTTCTAGATCAGAAAATTATTGCTTTTGGGACAGACCTATCCCCATTCCAACCCTACTTGTGGCATCAGTGATTGAACGCAACGTCTTTGTATTTGTGAGAAAGTATCATGGGAAAAGCAGCTAAGCAAACTGCCTTTAGTTCAGCATTCAAGAGCGGCCAAGGTCTGTGAATCAATTAAGAATTCCAGAAAGCTCCCAGGAGGCACAAGAGGACAGTAAGTATTCCTTTGCTCAAGCCTGCTGCACTCTCAAGTCTTTTCTTGAATGGTTGTTTTCTGTTCCTGTTTAGTCTTTGAAATCTAAACCAATAATAGAGATGATTTTATTAAGCAGACAGCGCCCTTAACAAACCTGACTGGAATCATCATTCCTTTTGACGTAAATCTATGGAGCAGTTGTCAGATGGTAATGACTTTCAGTCATCACCATGTCTGAATCTGAGGCAGTGAATTGTGTAATAATAGGCTCAGTGTTGCATTATTAGTTTCCTGAACCATGTAGTGTCCTGCATCCATCTTGGAAAGAATAGATCTCCATGTTCCTAACAAGATGTTAGAAAATTAAGATTCTCGTTTCAATGCCTATCTAATGTGCACAGATTGAACAAGCAATTAAGTTTTCTGTGGTCATGATTGCCTTTAAAAAAGAAATGTTGAACACAAACTCTCCTCCCTTGCCGCGGATCCCTCAG